>ML739090.1:0-105166 GCA_009193565.1 Aspergillus coremiiformis | reverse complement strand
CCTTTGCTCAATTTAGACTAGTACAAAAGCTCAACGGTGTTAGAGAATCTTGGCAAAAAGTTCTAACACCGCTGACCTAAATCCTAACACCGCTGAGCTGTGTCCCTTCATCCGTCTCATGAACGAAGACAAGTTCAGACTGACAGTGGAGAACCAATTTTGTGATCAGTAACGTTACCATCAGTACAGTACAGTACAGTACAGTACAGTATGTCTAATTGTCTAAACCGATGTGTACGGAGTACTCCGTACGTTGTGAGGACACTTCCAAACGGAGTTTTACCGCACAGAAACGAGACGTGAAATTCGTCCATCTTCCGCCATTCCCCGGTTTCGGGAGGTACCGGTAGGGTCCGCTAGCCTCTAGGAGCCTAGCACGGATTACCCACGGGGTAGCATTTCAGGTACGGGGCAGCGATTCATTATCGCTAGTGTGGTTCCTATGGACCTATAGAGTGTAATTCCTCCCCTCGTGTACTGTCCCACCATCCAATTACCATGAGCAATGCCAACGTCGTACTCCAGCCACCATGACTCCTCCATTTCATCTTATTCTTTGTGTTGGGTACTCCGTAATGAGCATGTATTGATTGGATGAGTCAGCGGCCGATCGGCGCTCACCGCCTAGAGAATTGCTCACGAGATCTGACTGGGATTTCTTTTTTTTTCCACTTCGCTGTCCCTTCCACGACGCCGGGCAAGACTAGTAATTGTGCTTGGAGTAACCCGCGCATCCCCACGGTAGAAAGGGGGGGAAAATAAAAGAAATATATATATATATATATATATATATATATATATCTGCGCAATTCACCTTCAGGACAAAAACAGGAAATGTACGCCATGACCGGGCAGTTAAGAGTCATGCGGGCATCTCCGCTGCGATATACGCTTTCCCGGTTGAATGGATGGAATATGCCGCGGGCGTGGTATAGCTGCAATGCAAGGTTCCCCGCTGGGGGCTTGAGGCCTTCGGGTATGTTGTTTCGGGAATCTCGCTCAGTCCCATGGGGCTGATCCCTTCCATCTTCTACCCCTGTTCATTGGATACTACATCGGTTTAATTAGTTAGGTACCTTGTACCTAGTACGGAGGTACCTAGTACTCCGTAGTAGTACTTCCATTACTGCCTGTATTTTTGATTTGTGCTCTCGTCATCCCGTGACATGCATAGTCACTCCTTCCCCTCATGGGCGTCAATCATTTTACCTCCCCATCAAAGCGAGACAACTGAACTGACCCTTTTGGAATAACCCTCAAGACTCCACGATGTCGACGCAGACCACCGTATCCTATACTACGAGGCGCACCTTGTCCGCTCCGGCTCCTCGTTATCTGAACGTGGATAACATCAACCCCTTTGTCAAGGAGGCTAAGTATGCCGTCCGTGGTGAGCTTGCCGTCAAGGCAGAGGAGTACCGTGTGAGACTGGCCAACGGAGATAAATCGTTGCCGTTTGACAGTGTCATCTTTGCCAACATCGGAAATCCCCAGCAGCTCGACCAGAAACCCATCACCTTCTTCCGTCAAGTGCTCAGTCTTCTCGAGAACCCTCTGCTCTTGAACAACCCCGAAGCACTTCGCACGTCCTTTGGCTACCAACAAGATGTCGTTGACCGGGCCAAGAAGCTCCTCGCAGATGTCCAGAGCGTTGGCGCGTACAGTCACAGCCAGGGAGCACCTGTGATCCGCGAGAGTGTCGCCAAGTTTATTGAGGAGCGTGATGGATTTCCAGCCAACCCCCAGGATTTGTTCCTCTGTGCTGGTGCCTCATCTGGCGTCTCTACCATTCTCGACGTGATCTGCAATAGTCCCAACACCGGCGTCCTCGTCCCTATCCCACAATATCCCCTTTACACCGCCACCCTCGCGCTCTTGAACGCGCGATGCGTTCCCTACCACCTGGAAGAGCAGAAGGCTTGGGGTACTGACGTCAACGCCATCCGTAACTCGTTGGCGCAAGCCCGGGCTGCCGGCACTGATGTCCGTTCGATTGTGGTCATCAACCCTGGTAACCCTACTGGTGCCTCTTTGAGCGCCCAGGACATCAAGAATGTTCTTGAACTCGCTGCGGAGGAGAAGTTGGTCGTCATGGCGGACGAGGTCTACCAGACCAACATTTTCGAGGGCGAGTTCATCTCGTTCAAGAAGAGGCTCCGTCAGCTGCAACAGGAGGTACCGGGCAAATATGACAATGTGGAGCTGGTATCTCTTCACAGTGTGTCCAAGGGCATGGTGGGCGAATGTGGCCAGCGTGGTGGCTATTTTGAGCTGGTTGGATTTGACCCTGAGGTCACTGCTCAGATCTACAAGCTTGTCAGCATTGGACTTTGCCCGCCGGTCGTTGGACAGTGTTTGCTTGAGCTCATGGTGAACCCCCCTAGGGAGGGCGAAGGCAGCTATGAGGTGTACCAGAAGGAGTACAATGGAATCCGCGAGGGGCTGCATAAGCGCGCTCTTGCCATATACAAGGCTTTCCAGCAGATGGAGGGCGTTGAGTGCCAAGAACCTCAGGTATGTCAGCTTCAACGCGTCATCCCTTTATCTCAGCTAACATGATCGATTTCAGGGTGCCATGTATCTCTTCCCTACCATCACTCTTCCACCCAAGGCCATTGAGGCTGCCAAGGGCGAGAATCGTGCCGCCGACGAGTTCTACTGCATGCGTCTCCTCGACGCCACCGGTGTCTGTGTTGTCCCAGGCTCTGGCTTCGGTCAGAAGGAGAACACCTTGCACTTCCGCACAACTTTCCTGGCCCCTGGCACTGACTGGGTTGAGCGGATCGTCAAGTTCCACTCTGAATTTATGGCCAAGTATAAATAATTGGATAGAGCTAACATGTACACCTTTGGATCACGTGATACCTGTTGAGAATATAGAACGTTATACCTAAGCTGCCTTTCATGACACTACTCATAGGAATAATATATTTGAATTCCACTCACATGTATATTTAATGTCTCTGTGTATGGTAATTGTGCAATGTTGAACTTGGGATACTAAGGTATAGACGGTTGACCTCTTTTCGTTGAACGACATGTAACATCACCTAGAGATTGAAAGCCATGTCAATGTGCGAACATTTCAAAGACAAGCTCAATACTGGTAGGGAGTATATTGACACACATGGAGTACAAGTTGTAGCAGTTTGAACTTGATTTTTCAGCACTTGAGCAGGAAGAACGACGGATCATTTAGAAAATATATGATTTAAAGCTGGCAAACAGAGGTATATAACTAAACAGAGCGAACAAGAAAAAGAGTACCACCTGCAGCAATCAAGAAAAATAGGTTATCACTGAACAGAACTCCAAGACCAATTTATCGATACACTTTCACGTTACTTGTTGAAATCGTCATCGGGTAACTGCTGTTGGACTTTATACGTAGACGAGATGGGTCGTCCATGTCGTAAAGCTGCCCCCGATATGCCGAAGACCCTGCGTCAGAAGTGGAATGAAGCAGCAACAATTGCCACCATTTCTTGTTTTTAGTTTTATCTGGCCCCTTTCCGTTTCAATCCGACAGACCATATCTTTGTCTCGAAGTTGTGGGTCTGTCCAACGGCAAACGGCGCTGTGAGTGCGGGTGACGGGGAAGTTGGTACCACGCTTGGCGCAATCCGATGACTGCTGGATCGGGATGGACAGCCAGAAGAAATTGCCGTGTCGGCTCGTGAGCTCACTCGGTCTAAGTCGATACTTCTACCCGAGATGAAGCTTTGAGTATCCCATGCTGAGTTCGGCCTGGAATTGCTAAGCCCGCGGGTTAAGCAATGGGGATAACTTTGCTTATCTTGCGTCATTGTGGATAACTCGCTGTTGGCGATTGATGCGGTATCTGCGTTTGACGTGGTGTCCATTAGTGACGCATTGTTGTCTGTATTCGACTCGTCTGACTCTTCCGTTGCGTACTCCTGGCCTTCATTCATATAAGACCTCGAAATTAGATCGTTTTGGATGCAGAGGACCTTGCTCAGAGACCTAATCAATGCGAACTTGAACGTGACTGTCATGTCTGGGTGCGTGGAGATGTTCTCGATGAGAAGGTCTTTCAGATAGCCGAGACAAGCATTCATATGTATGTACTCTATCGTTAATGGGTGCATTAACACCTTGCCTGTGTGCATTTTCCTATATTCGGGGCGTTGTTTAGTAGATTGATGAGAAGAACCAGTGATTGGATCGCGACCCACCCGACTTTTTGTAGATAGCTCCAGTACTCAATCTGACTAGGATCGGAACATAGGAGTCTGGTCAAGTACCACTTCCAGAAAATCTTCCTCCGCTGCACGTGAGGACTGTCGATTGTAAATAAGTCCTCAGGCTCTGCCTCAGACGCAGAACTTCGAGTGCGCAGAGCGCGGGCTGTAATATCGAATCCGAGCATCTTCTGATAGAGACGATGGGTGAGGGTGGGTATGGCTGCTCTGAGGTATTTCGAACCTTTATTAAAGACTTGTATGTCGTCTGAGAATACCAATCAGCGATCTGGATTAGCGGATTAGGTAGGCTAGCTGCTTACACGGCTAGCCATTGAAACATACCATCCGTGAAATCCACAAATGTCTGTATATATTTCATACGCTTGCCAAGGTCCGTGTACAGTTCCTTCCGTCCAACATACTTGATGTCCTCCTCCGCAGGAGCAACTGAATCCATACTTAGGACAAAGTCGGATATATTATATGGTTCGATTGAGTTGCGCAGTCCTGGGATTGGGAGATCTTTCGTGGAATATATTGCATGCGTGCCTCGGGATCAATTTATATGGCATCCTGGGGGATGTCGAGTCCAGGGACAGTACTCCGTACTCCGTAGTAGGAGGCACGGAGGAATGGAGGGGCTGCTGGAGCCAGAGTTTATATTTAGCAGACCCATGTGATCTCTGGACTTTGGAAGGATTTCGATCCTTAGATGCAACCGGCTCTTTCCGTTCCCGCGCCGAGTGGTGCTGAATCCTAGGTTGATATTCATGCATCTTATGGAACATGGAAGCTTCACAATGTTTTTCAAGTCAGAACGCACACACCAAGACTCCCATGGCCTTCTGATGCTGTGATTAACTATCTTGGACTTACCACGAGTGCGAGTCTAGAAAGACTAAAGTGTAAGCGACCACGTGTCAAGGCTCAAGAGACCCCACGGACGTATTTTCTCCAATCTAGCCTTTAGGATCTCCTTCAGGCTACAGGTTAGTTAGTAGAAGCTAGTATATACTATACAGCAGCGACCATCAGTCCCAAGTGGATATACCGGCATGGTTAGCACCACTCGTGCTATACCGAACACGATCGGAGGCGGTACAGCGCCAATGACATGCCGTATATTAGGACGATAGATTAAAATAAATTAGAGGCCTCCACCTTGCAATCCCCAGGCGATGGGCCAGGCTGCAAAGTTCAGAGATCAGCTACGCCCGATCACTGAAAAGTTGAAATGATATGGATCAGGATATGGCCACCGACTCACCCGGGCCAGAACAGTGGAGCCACTAAAGCCTCTTCCCTGAGTCTCATCGCCTAGAATTTGGCGCGAGACACGGTAGGCGAACCTTATCCAACTCAGCCACTCGGATATCCCGCAAACGATTTGATCACTTCGATTATGATTCGCTGTATCTGTCCAAATTTTGGGTATCTTGGTTAGGTCTGTGCTGTTCGCTGTACGGAGTACGAACTGTCGGATCTGTGCAGGTGGATAAACTCCATGAGTGCATGGAATGAGGAGAGCACGGCTGGCCTTAGTATTTGCATAATTCGAGGCGTAACTTTCCAGACTGGTCCAGTGGCACCATTCTTGTGTCTCGGCCATATGTCTAGAGTCTACCGTACTCCGTAGACGCATGCCCCTTATTCCTCTTTCATTGCAGATGAGAGTCCCGAAATTTGCTGTGCGTTTTATCCGTACCAGAATGAGGGATACGTACTCCGTAGAAGAATACCCATAAGATCATGCCATCTGGGATCGTATATAGGTAGGTACGGAGTACATACTATTAAGTGGAGCCTGTGCTTGATAGTAGGTAAACGCACCAATGAAAGTGTGATTCCATGGAGTAGGAGCTACTTATCTTACCTAGACTATCTACTAGTAGTAGTACGGAGTACGGTGTACCTACTAGTACCTAGTCCTCCGTAGATAGTTGTATATTCATAACTCCAATGTTGGCCCACTTAATTGTTGACGTTAGGTATAATTATTCCGTATCCATGGATAGATTCCAATAAGCGGAGGCCTTGGCGGTGTGGGCCGTGGGAAGTCAAATCAAACCGGCCGTCGTTTTCTGCCGCTCTTGCCGACGCTCTGGAAATTATCAGATTTCTGCTTATACATCGATCTTTTCTTAGAAGCATATCAGATGTGGATCACAACTTCCATATGTGTCACTGTACCTGAGATCAAATATGCAAAGGACTTCAGATGCCGCATACCCTCGAAATCTCCAATCTGATTAGAGAGGAGCCCTACAGTTTACTTCAGGTAGTAAGTACTGAGATCCACTTGGCTAGTTAGGATTGGCTAAGACCATTATCTAGATAAACAAGAAGGATCTTGGGATTAATAACAATATCATAAGCTACTGGATCGTATTTATCATTTAAGGGGAAGGGGCTTTTCTCATACAGGAGGATCAATTCGCTAAAGCCCACTCGGGGCTATTAAGAGCTTTACATTTACTCCGTACAACATCCGTGTTGTCCTGGTTGTGGTCCAGACTTCCTCTATGTGTTTATGAGCTTGTTCGTTTTAGGATAAAGAGCAAGGGACTGAGGTAAGGCCTAGACCCTCGATATTCTTGGACGTTGTCTAAATAGCACGTCTTGCAGGTGAACACCTGGCAAGTATACCGTCGGGGCAGAGGGTAAAATGAAGCGACGAAAGACGCAAGAAACTATAAAATCACTTATTTTCCCCTTTCGGAAATACTACTATTACTCCATACTATTAGTAGTAGGAGGTGGCGACCTCCAGCTCACCGTTTTCCCCAGCCTTAAAATTGACTCCAATCACAGATGACGCATCCTTTGCTACTAAATACCTACGAATTGAAACATGACGAATATCGTCTCTCTACACTTTCATTGACGCGTCTCAGTGAAGGCATATAATCCCCCCTGATTGATGTTAACATCAAGGACAATCTTGGAATGCTTACGAATGGGCCCATCGGATTCCGTGGAGATCTTCTTCCGAAGTTCCGATAAAGCACGTACTCCGTACTACGGAGTACTATTAAGCCAGGACGAATGTGGGCCCACTTACACCGTTGAGAGCAGTTCGTGATAAGCATATTATCCACAACGTGAAGTGAAAACCCTCCATCAGCTTCGATGTCTGCCAGAACTCTTTGCAGTTACACTCCAAAATATAATGCGTGTACACCAGTGATAGTCATCCGCTATACATCACCCTATCCTGGGGAAAAAAGGCGGTGGGGGATAGGGGTTGTCTCTGTTACCACGTCTTGTGGCATGAGACTATGATCTAGAGGTTCCTGGCAATATGAGTGAAAGCACTAGTCTCATTTGCACATCCGTGGTTGGATTGGGGTTTAAAATTATATTAACTTATCAACAGATTGTCCGGAAGACCTACCGAGTTAGCTAGTACTCCGTAGCGAGTTTCATCTACTCCGTACGGAGTATTTAATTAGGACTCCATGTCTTGGCCGAGGAACGAAACCACAGAGCCGCGCCGAGAATACACCGAACAAATGACTACGTTCTGTTACAGATATAGCAGTCCGAGGATGTGTGACATGTTTTACCTCAGGTGATGCCGTTGACTGCGTTCAATCTTTCGGTGAAACTTCTTTGTGATAGGATCTATATGATGATCTCAAGACGAAGGGACGTTCTGCGAAAACGGTGGACTGCAACGCTGCGATTTGGGTCCACCTTCATTGTCAATCCGGGGCTGGAGGTTATGCCATCCGAAGACCTGGTGATGCTCACAAGGCCTGCTGTTATTCGAGAGCTAAGATACGAATGAGATCTCTGTCTTTGATAGGCATTCCACACTACTCGTATCCTTCGGTAGCATGATTTGCTCATTTCAATGAGGCATGACGACTAAGGTCTCGGGGTTCAATTAATCTTGCCGGCATGCACTGGAGGGTTCTTTGGCTACGTCAAACATCTGTGACACATCTATCTGAACTTGACTAGCGGTCCCAAGCTCCATCCCAGGTCAAAGATGCTGGACTTTCTGTGGCGATTGGTGTGGACAATGCCCAAGGGATCACTGTTGGACTATGCCCAATGAACTCAACAAGAGTCTACCACCGTCAGAGATCCTTGCATGGGATGCCTGCCCATCTGATGTACCTCGGATCAATGTTGTATGTACAACCCAATCCGGAGGGGTCGTATACTTAGCTTGGTGTTACCCTTATGCGTCACCTGGAGGTCAAGGATTCGTGTGATAGTAGACTTCTGGCACCAGTTACCATGTAGAGCTTGCTTTTTCACCGCTCCATTCATTTTCTAGATAGTCAGTTTAAATCTGTCCGATGAAGAAGTCTCCTGGCCTACCATTTGATGCAACTCTTCCGAGAACCGCACAGTTGCCCTGTAGAAAATCCGCAATTGTTTCTCGTATCCAAGTATCACCATTTATCATAAGTTATAACTTAACATTCAGTGACGAGCAGAGTAGAACAAACAGCCTAGACCAACACCACGAATACAGCCAAAAAAAAAAAAAGACAAACCCCCCAACTCAAAACAAACACAAATACGGCGTAAAAAACCGCCCCCAAAATCCAAACCAAGACCAAAAGTACTGGACTCCGTACGTACGGTAGTACATACTAACAACGCAGGGTCCCCGGGTTACTCGACAGACGTAAATCCCCCCCAATCCAAAGCCAAGACCCAACAAGCCTTTTCCTAAAAGCTTGTCCTCCATCCCCTTGCATAACCCACCCGAAAATATCCGGTCTGGATGGAATGAAATAAATCCCTCAGTGGGACTGGGAGGGGGGAACAAGGTTCTGGGGACCGGTTTGAACCTACTTTCGACCGTACCCTTGCTCTTGCGAGGATCACGTTCGTAATTCATCATGGAGCGTTTTGCGGAGTGGTGTTTGGGATTGATATGCATGGGTGTTCTTTTTTTTTCTTTCTTATTCTGATGACTGGTTTTTTGTCTTTTGCGGTTTGGGGGTTGTTTTTGGTGAGGGGAGGGTCTTACCTCTTTACTAGGAACTTAACTGTATCCAATGTATTGAATGTTGTCTGTATGAGTAGTACTATGTTACTACTATTTACATACAATATACAGAGTGTATTCTGAATGTAACATGTCAAGAACCCAGAGACTGGTCATATGTTGCAACTCACCGCCGGATAAGCCCCTGGAACACTGGCATGACATCACTGAAATAGGATTCCGCACACCGCTACAGTGGCTGCAGTGGCTACAGTGGCTGCACTGCAGGGTTCGCGCCATGCACATGATCAATCAAATCTAGCCCGGTCCGGAAGCTCTACAAGGTATGGATCCATGGATGTACATACCTAGTAGCCTGGAGCCTGGAGCCTAGAGGTACTAGTAGGTACTCAGCTCTAGGCTCAAGACTACTAAGTAGCAGTACTACTAGGAGTAACTCAGATCGAGGTACAGCACACAGTACTCTAAGCTGCTACATTCTATACCCTCTTGTCTTGTAGAAGACGAGATCGAACAGTCTTTATATATATGAGCAAATAATCACCATGTCTATAGATGCATGTCGAGAAACCCAGGCTGCGCGACTGCGCAACCTGAAAACCACCAACGAGAACCAGAGCAGGCTATAAGGCATAAGATCAGCCACAAGCAAATAAACTTGAACGGACACTGGTCTTTATCGATTGAATGTTATAGTTATAATTTGACTGGGACTGGCTAATTGAACAATAATATCAGGCATTTATCATCATCTCTCATCAAGGTCGTGAAGACGTAGGTGTCGTCACTCAGACAGTGTGGAGGTGGTGGTAATGTGCCGCAAACAGGCCACAAAGCCAGATAGCCTGCGCTCGCCCGTAAGTGCACTATTGCACCCATGGTGGCGGGTAGAAACTGTTGTCATCTACCGACGTAGCGGCGGGATCAAAGAGCGCCGCGGGCCACATGGGGTCGCCAGCGGACGTCGTAATCGGAAGGCTTGTACTAGGACTGGTCATTGGCTTAAAGGCCTGGGCGTCCGACATGACGTAGACATCCTGCGGCGGGAGTTGTTTGGGTTCCATGCCCATACTAGCTTGGAGCCGGTGCTCTAATGCAGCTGTCGACTCGTTGGCGGACTTCAGGAAATCGTCAATGTTGATTGATTCCAGCTGATTTGACGATAGGAGCTGCGCCTGTGGGAGGCCAATAAACGATGACGCGGAGCTTAGGCGGAAATGGTCCAGATCTGAGCCTTCGCTCCCGCTGGCGAGGTCATGAAGGTCACTACCTGTGTTTCCAAAGCCGGAGAATGGTGCGAAATCCTCCATTTCAGAGGTGTCGCCGGAAGATGACGGGGCTGGAAGACCGTGGGCTAACGAGTTGTAGTCAAAGCTCGCGTACGAGGGAGCCTGAGTGCTGGTCGCGGTTGGGACGTCTGAGTACAGAGGGAAGCTCGACCAATCGACAGGGGGGGCATTGAATCCAGTAGGGCCCAATGGCACATCGTTGTCCGGCGACGTGAAAAATTGGTCTTTGTAAGGATCTTGAAACGCCATTGTGTTTACCGGCGACGTGGTCGTGGTCGGAAAAGAGGAGAAAGACGGGACATCGATAGGTGGCACACTGGTCATGAGTGGATTGAGGGCTGTTTTCCCCATGGAAAGGGATACTGACTCGGCTTCGGTGTGCTTATTCATGGGCTGAGTCTGAGGGAAGAAAGACGAAAGTGCGAGGTCGAGTGGGGGGACGGTCGTCGGTACATCTTCCGTGGACAGGACGGGGCAACTCTCAGGAGACCCATGCTCGGACTTGACACGACGCTGAGAATCATGGGTGGGCTGCTGTTCCGGAAATGGTTGAGCTGAGAAGGATTCGCTCATTAGGGCCGCTTGAGTCAGGGGCAGCTGGTCGACAGACCGACGTGTCACATCGGATGTCGAGTGGATTGTATGAGACCGGGGAATTGTGTAAGGCAGACCACACTTGTGAGCCATGGCATTGTGTTTATGAGCCGGTTTGTGATGACCATCTCGGAATATAGTCAGTGTGCTTTCCGACTTGGTCGACGTCAACTGGGGCTTCTTGGGGGTTTCCGACAGAATTGTATGCTGGGGCGGAGGAAGGCCAGTTTCCGGCACAGGATTTAGGTGGGGTTCCTTTTTCAGCGCACAAGTACAGCGCTGTCCATGAGTGCAGCCACATCTTGGATGGGAGTCCTCTGTAATGCAGATCAGAAACAATGAACCAGTGTGCCAACTCCAACATGCTCACGCTTGTGATCCCGTTTGTCATTGGCGTGGTGGGGATCTGAATCATGTTTGTGGCTGTTTTTTTTCTTGTCACCACACTCGCACTTTGTGTGGGTTGTTCGTGACTTGCGTAGGCCGCGACAGTGGGCACATTGAGAGACTGGTCGGCCTTTTTTGTTGATGTGGGTCAAGGGGCGGTCTGCAATCTCCAGAGTCAGTCATACCCCTGGCGGACGGGACTGAGAGGTGGAGTCATTGACTTACCACTGTGGTGACAGCTGCTGACACGGTGACCCCGGACGCAAGCTTCACAAGCCCACTTCTCGCCATCGATAAGCATTATCGCGGTTACTGGGTAGCAAACATGCGATGACTCGCGACGAGTAAATAGAAAACAAATTTTAATTGGGAACAGAGAGCTAGATAGCACAGGTTTCACTGGCTATCCTTGTTCTTAATCTTTTTCTTTTCTCTCTCTCTCTCTCTCTCTCTCTCTCTCTCTCTTCCTTTTCAAGAATATCAAATAACCCAACAGGTAGACCTGTCGGGGAGAAACGAAAAAGCCGTCAAGGCGAGGATTCAAGGTATAGAGTGCGGTCCGTCAAGGTGATCGGACCGACGGAGACCGGGAAAAAACTCCAACAAAGCAACGGTATATCTTAACGAATATCCCAATGCACCAAACGAAGTCACAGAAAACGCCGATTCACCTATAAAGGGTCGAGTCGCCAACACTGAGGTTAGGGTGAAAGACCAACTCTCAATTGCAGAGAGAGTATGTACCTGGCGAATAGCGCACACACTCAGGAACCAGGAACCGGGGAAGGAGAGAGGGGGTAGTCGGATCGGGACTAGAAGAGAGCCCAACAGAACATAAAAAAAAACGAAAGAAAACAAGTATATGGGGGGAGGGAGGGGGGCCAAAGCCTACGCACCGTTTGGCGCCGGCCGTAAGACAGGACACCAAATACCGGCTGTGGCGGCCAAGATAAAGGGAGAAGGCGATCGATCTGAAGGCAGAGTTGTGTGCCAAACCCTGTGAAGAAGGAGAAAAGAAAAAAAGGAGAGGAAAAAAGAAGAGAAGGAAAAGGCGGGAGGGAAGCGGGCAAAGAAGTACGTTAGCTGACTAGTACGACCCGTTTTACTCCAACTTAACTTGGGGGGGTAAAAGTTGATTGAAATGGGAAGGGTTAAAGGCGGAAGGAAATCAAAAGTGGAACATTTCGGCGACCGCAAGGGAGTTGCGTAGATGGTGGCTTTGTCTCGCCCGAGTCAGCTAGACCTGGAACAAGTGAAACGAGATCAAATCGGAAAGAAATATTTTTAGAGACTGAAATTGGAGGACTGAGCTTTAAATCATCCTCATCTTGACCGAGTCTGTCTGTCGCTTTGGTTGGCCATGATTTACCTAATCAATCCCCAATAGTATTTTCATTCAAGTCAACCTTCCGATGTCCCACGCATGGTGAGGACTTGTCATGCACCCCAAATACTGGGTACTAAGAAATGGAATGCTTTGTGGTCTGCTCCACACAAAAAGTAGGTATGCACATACATACATACATACATACATACAAGTACAGAGTACATACATGGATATCCATGGTTATTACCGTATTGTATGTACCTTTACGGAGTACAGGTGCTTTGTCCCTCGTGCTGAAGCCACCCGCACATACACGCGCGCACACAAAAGCCTTTTTTGCCCTTTCCCTTTTCTTTTAAATTCTCCTTTCTTCTTCTATTTCTACAGAGTAACCCTTGAAGTCAGCCCTGTGCGGGTCAAAATTTTCATTACTCCCTTTGAGACGCTTATAGATATTTGCAGCGATATCCTAGTTCTTTGATAGTGGCTGCCTTCTCCTACTAGCCTCTAGGTCACATCTCTCAAATGGATGTTCCATCAAATTCCAAGTTGAAGATGACAACACAGCCAGTGACAGCGTCACACAGGTGGTCATTACGCACAAATTATTGTCCGCGGGCGGTCCAGAGCAATTGCCATAATAAGAATTCTAAAGCAATTTGTAGATTACGTTATGGCTGTTCTCGAATAGGTAGTGCAAGCATGTACATACCTACTACCTACATCATGTACATACGATGCATGTATGCATGATATTTGATTCTAGCTGAAGTCTCAATCTCTGACAAAGAAAAAGAAAAAGAAAAAGAAAAAGAAAAAAAAAAAAAAAATTCTACATACATGCTCGTACTGTAATTTGTATTCATGGAACGCAAGGACCGGCAAACGCCACAGACACAACTACTACTACTCAATCACTGGAACGCCAGCCGTGACTCGCTTGGATTGTCAGGGTCGTCAGTCTACTACTTACCATCGGCACGTACCTAGTCACCTAGGGGATATATAGCCGGGATATAGGTGGATAGGTAGGTTTTAGGGTACGGTACTGTGTGCAACTACAAGAACGCTGAATGACTGGACAATGGAGAGGCTTGGTACGGAAAAGTTGGGGAATTGGACCAAACTCTGTCTTCTGAGTTCTCGCCGATGGATCCTGTTACGAAATCTCTGGGGCAGAAACCGACCCGGCGACCACGTATGTACAGTACCGTAGTACTTGAACAATGTGGATTTTCTAGACCGAGTTTTCGCCCTGGACGATGCCTGACTTTCAGAACGATAACCCGATAGGGTCAATTTGCCCAGGTTTAATAGTATCCATTCGCCCAGTCTACGCCGTACTACAGAACATACCGAAAGTTCCAGATTCCATTGACCGTCGGTCCATAATAGAAGTCCGTATAACTGCACCTGGGCAACAATGAACACAAACTCGCAGTGTCTTTGTCAGTTGGCTACTGCTAAATGATCTTCTAGAAGGTCTATTTGGATCTTCCATGCATGCCGAAACCTTCAACATGGCTCTGTCATTGGAAGATACTATAGGTATGGTTAGACAGGCACCGACGTTGGACCACGGTTGTCAATGCGGTGAGCCGATTTGAGTTGGAACTTTGCCTCTGTGCCCGGTGCTCTTTCACTCCGGGGATTGCCCAGTATTACCATGGCTCAAGCGGGCAAAATTAAGAACTTTCGGATTGGCATATATCAGATCCACCGTGATTCTCTGTACACCGGCCGCGTCACTGAAGAAGGTCCATTCGGGTGTGGGAGGTTCAAGTCAGATCTCCAGCATCGACAATCCTACTACGGAGTACTACTAGTCCATACTTAGGTAGGTAGCGTATGGGATGTATTGTATTGTATGTACCGTTGTGTATCCGATCGATAATCAACGATCGAGTCAAACTGACAGCCAAGTTTCTAGGATGTCAAAGTACGTAGAGCCAAAAGCAAAGACAAATGTGTAGAGATCGAGATAGCAAGAGCTCGAAAAATGTCATGGTTGGTCGTTAAATCTCCCATCGCGACATCACGAGTTGTTACCTAGCCCTGTGAAATGGCGTCACAGCTGCTCTTTTAGGTCGTCTGCAGCGGACTTGCCGGTCAGTCATGTGCAGTGCGGGGGGCCTGATCCGCGCAGTGTTGGTGCATGTCTGCTCCCCCAATTATCCATTAACATCTCAAACAGGTTCCTTCGGGCTTTCCAAGTTCTTCCTCATTTGTCAGTTGAGAACCCGTCGACGGACACGAACTGGAATTTTATATTGATACGGAGTACTACGGAGTACCTAGCTTGGATATTTGTTAGTAGTTACTAGTAAGTACCTATCTAACCCGCCATCTGTGAGTACTATCCAGTGTGTATTCACTGTCGGACGAAAGGATGGGTACTAAATCCTTTAGAGAACAAATGTTGTGCTGGTTATCTGTGCTAGATAGAAGAGAAGATGAAAACTATAAAACCCACCCAGAGGACGGCCGGCTTTGAGGCTTCAAAACTTTCCAACACTTCGGAGCAAGTCACAGTTTGACTTTGAGGACCAGAACACTCTTGAACCTATCAGTACTTCAGGTACGGCTACGGTAATATGTGGTGCCGCGAGCTATACCTCACCTGGACACTTGTGGACCTCACCGGCCCAGAGACTCGAGTCCATAATCCATATAGTATGAGTCCCACTTTTTTATCCGCTTCAAACTAGGGACCGTCTCATGTTGGAACTTTAGCCGCCCACGGCAGGCGCGGACAGAGGATATATCATCCTTGAAGAGAATCTCTACTACGTATACATAACAAAGCCCTCTGACATGTATTCAGCACAATGTCAGTCTCTACAGGTTTCACCTTCGGGCTCATAAAAAATGGCCACGCTTGGTCTCTGACATATTCCAATAAAGACAGCTTCACAGCCCGGTGAATTGGTTTCAGCTAATGCGCCCCCGTCTGCCCCAGTCAACGGATCCTATCCGTATTGTGGAGGGGTGACTTGAAGCTCCTGAGCTCCTCTTACTTATCTCAGTCTAGTTTACCTTAGTTCAATGTCCAAGTCAATTGGAAACCCAAATTATGCTGTCGTATTTGGTCATGATGAGGGAGGGGCCGGTGCCGCTCAACGATCAAGGGTTTATTTTTTTTATTTTATATTTTTTTTTTTGCTATCTATTACTTTAGGTTTGGGATTTACGGAGGATGAATGGCGCGTTGAGCGGGTCTGTAGTGATTCATTTCTTCAATTGGAGCACATGCTATCCATTTGCAGATGGCGATCCTTTGTTCGTAGAACGACGGGTCCACTACTGATATCAAAAGTTGCCCGGCTGACAAGTTTCATGGGTCTGGTACGGAGTATCCGTAGTCAAGACTCCTTTGTGTCCATGGGGACTATCTCTATCCAGGCTCCTGGGACATGTTCGAAGATTAGCTTGCCATCGGCCGGTTTCAAAGTGCTACATCCAAGATCGCATCCAACAGTCAATGTAAATGAGTGGAAGCCCCAGTCCCTAAAAGCCAGCTATGGTACAAGGGTAGTTATGTCAGTGTTGAATGTATGTACATCCGTACTCCGTAGATCTCATGTACTATATCCGTAATTTGAATTCATCTCGCAATGAAGCGAGATATTGGAGAGAATGATTGACGAAACCAATGCTTATCAAGAAATCCGCCTAGATTCCACTGTCATGGAGCGATCTTACTAAGAGAAGGTTGTCAACATTAGGTCAATCAAGGGGATCATAGACTTAGTGGTATAAGAGTATTCAGTGTCTTCAACACGGCACTGCACAATGGAATACAATACTTATAAAGCCACGTTCTAGATTTCCCAATGTGGCGGACGACAAATATTCAAGGTAATAAGGTCCCATATGATGAACTGGAAACGTGCTCGTTATTCACTCCCAGGCGTTTGCCCTCAAGTGGCATTTCCTCTCCAGCTCTAGGGAAGAACTTGAAATCGGTCAACACGCCGAAGAATCACACTTTCGGTATTGAACTCGTATTGAAAATGGCACATATGTGGCATCACCAGAAATGGTCGAAAGTATGGATTGCTTACCGAGAACAGTGGCGATACAGGTTGTGGAGGAAAAGGCATGCCATGCCGTCAGCATCCTCCCTATAGAAGATTACTGCAAGAAAAAAAATGTACCCAAGCATGTGTACAACCGAAGCATAGCCTCAAAGAAGTTCTAAATTACCAGAATGGCGCTAAGCATCATGGTAGTCATGCTGGATGGGCGTCGTCTGGGACGTTGAGGTTAAATTCTTGGTTTAAATGCTTCGTATACAAGACGGATGAGGTCGAAATCGAGGGGCCATGAGTATGATCCCTTGAGGTCAAGAAATCTCACTCCAAACCACCAACCCGATTTATTCAACCCGTAGAAGCCTTCGACCTCCGATATTCTTCCGTCTGAGATGCGGTTTGGTCAAGTTCTGGGCCGGTGGGAAATAGTATTAATCCGTTGCTGGACGCAGAAACAAAAAGCCGGCCTTCCGCAGCGGCGCGATCATCCCATTATGAAACTATATTCTCGTCCCCGTGCTTTCATCAGATTCAGCGATCGTAAATCTTTGCAATTCAATCGCTCGATCATGTTTGCTGAGTCTTGTCAATTGCGCCGAGGGTTTTCGGCACTAACCCCTTCAAAACTGCCCCCCGCCCAGGCAGTTTTAGCCTGTAAAACCTTGCCTGCTGTCCTCGCGTCTTCCGTCGTCCTTCAACTCTCTTCCTCTTTCATCTCCCGGAGCGTCGCTCCAACGCCCACCCCTTCATTTCACCCCCGGTCCTATCGATTTCCGTCGCAATGAATTCCCGCGAGCATTCTGATATGCCTCCGACCGCCTCATACCCGTCCCCCAATGCGGCGCAGATGGGCCAGGGTGCGATGCAGTATTACGCGAACCGCCAGTTGACAGCTGACGAGCTCTTATCTGCTGAGCTTTCTCGCGAAACTTCTGGCCCCGGTCTTGCTGACGGTTCCAATAATGGCGTTCACCATGGCCAGTCGATGGTCTTGGGATCCTCGAACCCCGGTGGCGGCGATATGGGTCGTCCGTCATCTCCCGACCAGCATCAACAGCAGCACATGCTACAGTTCACCCCCAGCCAGCAAGTCGGCGTTGATCCAAACCACGATCTAAGTTATGGAGATCAAAGCGCTAGAAGGAAAAGATCCAAGATATCTCGCGCCTGCGACGAATGCAGACGCAAGAAGGTACACTTCACCACACTGTTTGCCTTACAGACGCGACATTGTTTGTCAATGACCTAACCGCGTGCCTCTACAGGTTCGTTGCGATGCGAGCTCCGAATCCGGTGTTGAGACTTGCTCCAACTGTCGTCGACTTGGAGTTGTTTGTCAGTTCAGTCGTGTTCCCATGAAGCGTGGTCCCAGCAAAGGGTAAGCCCGCCCTCGTCATACAGGTGATGTCGTCGCGCGCAGCTGACCATAACGACAGTTACATCAAGGAGCTTGCAGAGCGCCTCCACACCCTTGAAAGTCAAATGCAACCCGCCATGGTCCATCCTGACATACCTTATCAACCTATGAACGAAGTGTCATCCCCAAGAGCATATCAGGATTTCTCACCGCCAATGGATACCGGCTCCATTGGTCGCAAGCGGACTTATTCTGTATTCGAAGGACTTCCAAGCTCATCTTTTACACAACCGCAATTCAACTCTCGCTCTCAGAATGCTTTCGGTTCGTGTACTCCAGTTATGGTGCTCCCTACTCTACTAACTATACAAGACACAGGAGAAACCTCGACCGATCCGTATAATCCATCAGCTGTGGGCGGTACAGCACCAAAGCCTGGGAATTTGTTTTGGTCGACCGGTACTGAAACTGAGCTGCCGCATGGGTTAGAAATGCCTGAAGTGCCCAAACAGGCCATGGAAGAAGACATGACTCCCTTAGATGTGGATGAGGGATCCCTCAACGCGTAAGTCCACCATGATGTTGGCTGTTCTAGAATGTCTCCCAAAGCGATATATTTTCTAACTGCAGGCAGATATTATCAAGAGATTCATCCTGTCTTTCCCATCTTGCCACACTCCAAGGAACGTCTACTCGAGATCCTACACCAGTGCAGCCGTGAAGTGCAGGAGATCTTCCTTTACAGTTTATACACTGTGACGCGCACCAATATGAATCGCGTTTCGAGCACCTTCGAAAGGGTCACATCGTTCGACAATGCTCAAGACCTTCTCTTGTACTATACTCGGCAACCAGCATTGACCCGCCCGACAGGGGTGAACTTGATTTGGCTCCAGATCATGTTGTTTATGATTATCGATTGTGATCATCGGGGACCAGACAATTTCGTCCTTAAGGATGGAGTACCTAAACATTCCCTGATGCAGTCGGCCAGCAAGCTCGGCTCCGATCTGGCGAAGGGCCTGGGCCAGCTGAAAAGCAAACGTTCCTCGGATCCGGACGTTGATTCAGAGGTCAATCTCGTACGTCGCAACTGGGTGGCCTTGGGCATTTTATCCCGCTGGCACGCCATCAGTGTAGCTGATCCAAGCATTCTCGGAACATACGAAATTGGTGGACAGGAGGACGAAAGAGTTGTTGGTCCAGTCACCACGGGTATTGGATGTGAGTTTGGATGTTAAGTCCATTCATGAATCAATCGATGACTGACCTCTTATGTCTCGCAGCGTATTCTACCTTCCTTGTGGAAATAGTAACCCTGGGTGCCATCGAGAACAATGTTTGCCAAACGAATACTGGTTTGGGCCGTATGGTTGGGGCAAACATGGTAGCGTCTCTTGAGCGCCTGAGCCAGGTTGAAGATTTCCATAAATCCAACGAGACTTCGGAAGCAGCAGCGTCTCAAAGCTTCCTGGAGAGCTTACAAAATCAACTTGACTGGACTATCCGGCTGTTGATCAAACGCCACATCTACGTCTACAGCCCTTACGAAATCATCTACAGCGCTGTAGAGGTCATCAATGAGATGCACAAGGCATGCACACAATCTCGTCCTATAACACCTTTCGATCTTCACAGTTTAGCTTTAGCCTCTATGACTCTGCTGGAGGCTACCGTCATCCCAGAGTACGCAAATGAGTGTTGGGATGCGTTGAAAAAGGTCGAAGAAATCCTTGATCACCGCGCGAAGTGGAGTGCTGAAGCAGTAGAATTCGGCGACATATTTGCCACTCCAAGTTGGGATTCTAAGATCCGCATTTTCCTAGAATGGAGACGAACCAAATCCCAAGAGAGTCAACTCCAGGACGCTAACCTGGGTAAGAGCGGCACTGCAGTTCCCCCGGTCATGGGCCCGAACGAACAACGGTCCCTTCAGCATCTGGCTGATCTCGCCGTAGGGGCCGAAGGCACCGTGGCTGCTAATGTCGGATCCCCCCCTGCACTGTCAACTGAAAGTAATTTGAATGCCACTTCGCCGAACCTCACTTCTGTTTCGCAACCCCCAGCTCGCATTGTGGTTGACTTCACTCTCCTTACCAAGGAGGGATATCTCAATGTCTTTTCGGGTTTGATCTACCGTCGCTCTCGTTGAGATTGGCTCTCTCTTGGCTATTATTGGAGGAAATCGTGAATGCCAGGAGTTGTTCCTATTGCTATCGAAAACGTATTTGTATCTTAACTGACACCAGGTTGAATTTGCTTCCCCTTTCCTCTTTGTCTTCAGGGAAAAAGAAAATGGTCATTCTTTCTTATGTTAAATGGTAACTAGCGGGTTAAATGGTGATTATATGTATGTACTTATAACAAGTTGCCAGTGATATCTACTCCTCTCTACATGCCATATTTTTTGACCTTGGGCAATGAACACTGTAATATTAGGAGTGATGAACAGTATACAGGCGTGTTGGGACTGAAATTTTCTGTATCACACAAGAGAGGTCCTGTCCCTATATCATACAAATCTTTTGACTATAAGCCAGCGTACATTTAATATCAAACTAGTTGAAAATGAACAAATGCACACAAGAATGAAAAGAAGAGTCACTTTCCCAGAGCAAACCTTCTCCATATCCCTTCCACATCCTCACAAAGCTGTATAAACCCATCGTCCTCAATACTTGTACAGATCCAGTTCTCCAATTTCATTGTGCGCTCTGCTGTCGGACAAGCTAAATATGCTGAAAGATCTGCTTCAGTGGGGAGGTTATATCGTTGTCCCTGGTGGCATGTATCAGTTATGGGGATTTGGTTCACAGGGGTAAAATTACTCGATTGAATTGGAAGCAGCGAGTGGTGAGTAGTTACTGGCGGTATACTGGATATAGTTGTTGGTTGTGTAAGACTATCTATCTGAGGAGTTTGGCTAATGACCGGCACTGTGTTTAAGCTCAGCTGTGGCTGCGAAAAGGGGCGATATTTCAGGGTGATTATTCTTGAATCTTGCACCTCTTTGGTAGGTATTTGGCTTGAAGAGGGTGTGGGTGTGTTGGGTCTTGGTTGTATACCTAATACAGAGGTTAAGTTAGTTAAGGCAGTATCTTTTAGTTGTCTATACGATATATAGAACTCAGTTCCTACCGCTACTTGATACTCTCTTGTATGCGTCTTCTATGTGAGAGACGGCAGAAGGCTGTTCCAACGTTGTATGCAATCTCTTTGCTGCTGGCCTAGGAAATGGTAGGTCCCTTTTCGGGGGCAGGAGCTGATCGAGAGTCTGGATGTCATGACAAACAGTAGCTGTTGATGGTCTAGACGCTGCTCTATTTGAAGTATTTTGGCTCGATGTATCAAGTAACGACTGCCTCATAGGAGTGGTAGCTTCGTTCAAGTGATGTCGTTGGCTGTTGTTGGGTGCCGTATAACCTATAAAGTCGGTAACAGAGGTATATGGTGGTGGATTTAGGGTGCCTATGATTAAGTCAGTACCCCCAGTGCTCTTTGGACTAACTTTGAGTCGGGCTACCAGGAGTAGAGTTTAACGTCATCCCTAAAGGTGCAATTGTCGCTGGATATAATGGCGAAGGCGCAACTATCGGAGGAGGAAGACTAGTCATTCTTAGTACGCTGGGGGAAACACCTCCTGGGTAAGATACAGATGATATCGATTCTGGGGCCCATTGCGAAGATGTTAATTTGCGTGTTGGCGGCATGGAGCCAGCGTTTGACTCTGAGAAAGGGCACTTTATGTCGTTGAGAAGGGATAGTGTACTATAAAAGTCGCAGGGATAAGAAAATTTGATCTGGAAACGACGAATCTGCAGTGCGTCAGATATAGAGCCCCGAGTGATTGTGTATAGATTCAACGAACGCATGCATTCTCTCTTGGATATTTCACTGCAAGACAGGGCAGCTTCACGACAACAGCGAAGATTGGCTTTGCATGACCGCTTTGGCTTGACTGGGACTGGTTTGTCGCTTCTCGGGTGAGATGCGTAATATCAACCTGCTCCTAAATTAAGGGCAAACTTATCGTTAGCAGTGTCCACAATAGAGAATATGGCTTCAATACACACCAGGATGTCATGATCTCGGATGATCTTCAGCCAAACATGGCTGCGTGTCGGAAGAGATGTGGGCTTTGAGTGCCTTTCAAATACACAAATTATATCACCATGTCCGAAAACATGACTCCAATTAAAAGGACCTCTGTGGCTAACTGAGGTAGTTGTATGAGAAAACTTTTCCAAAGAAAGACAGGCGAGCTGCGTGATCTCTTGGGATTGCTGACGGAATGGATGCATAATAGAACTTCATTACTACTATATATGAGCAGCTGGAAAGATATGGGAAGATGTTTACAATGAAGTTATTAGAACCTAAAAGCTTGTAATTGGGGACTCAATACCACCTAGACAGGTGATTTGAGAGGCGGTCAATCATTGACTCGGTAGAGTAGGTATCACTATACTCCGTAGAGTACGGAGTACATACAAATGAAGAACAAAGTGGAATTGTTACAGTGCATGTCACTCATGCCTTAGAGACAAGGCACACAAGTATGACTCAGCAGGAGATACATACAAACACAACAAACATTTCCGAGGACGGAAAGAAAGATAATCCGGAGACACGCCTGAGGCCTGCCTGCCTACTGCTGGCTGCGCGGACTTTTTGTCTGAACGGTAAGGACGGATCGTAGGTTCAGCGATCTGCTTGAGTTCAAGGAGCCCACCAAGGGCCACAACTTAATCATTGACGCTCACCTTTGAATTATTCCTGTCGCCGATTGTTTCCATTGCCCGCGCACGGTCGTCGCATCATTTTCCTCGATACTCTGTGACACGGACTTCTGGTTTCGTGCCGCAGTCGCATCTCTTTCCTTCAACAGACAGGCCTTCCCCGGTAGCTTTAAATCGCGCTTCACCCACACGGCTCCACGCAAAAGTAGACCTGTTCGAGCTCGACAGCCGATCCTGTCACTACAGAAGAAGATTAGCCTGCCCCTCGTTCGCACCGGATACCTGGCTTGAAAAGGAAACAGCCAAAAAGGGCACGATTAAAAGGCCGTCTCTTGACCTGCGCGTTCTACTACGTTAGACTTTCTTCAGACTCACCGAAGTCGACGGAGAGCTGCCCGATAAATACCGCGAACAAGTCGTTGTGAGTTTGGCCTTGGGTTTGCAAGGGGAGTTCAAAAAAGGAAGCTCCAGTATTGGAAGTCGTTTAGGTAGCCCTTCGCTCAGCTGCGACTAGCTCGGGTCCCAGTTGACAATGAGTACTGCTACTCCACGCACTTCCCTGCGAGGTAAATAACCCTCTGGAGCAAAAATCACCTTTCGACCAGTAGTGCTCATATTGACTGTCCGCAGAGGGTTTGCGGCAAGCTCCAAAAGCCAACCAGCCCTTTATCCCGGACACTGCGCCGGTTAGACGCTCACATATACACGCACATCATCAATCCCCACAACCAACATCAATGTCTCAACCGCATACAAACTCCGCCACTCCGAACAGCCCTCACCCTACTGTTGATAGTTGGGAAGGGAGGGAGCAGAAAGTACCGATGTCCACACGCGAGGTAGCAACACCTGGAAACAGACCGGGTCTTTTCATTAGTCTTCATGACAGAGGAAAAACAGCGAAGCAACCTGACTTTTATGACCCTTACTTTCCCCTTAGATACTTGGAAGTACCGAAATGTATGTGCCCGTGTAATGCCATCTCATTCAGAAACCTACTTCATACATATGACTAATGGCTTTCTAGCGGATCATATCTACAAACGGGCCCATTATGGTTTACAGTCTGGAATTGCGGATGAGGTTGATTTCGCGTTGTATCACCTTGTTCAGATTTCCAACCAGAGGTGGGATAAATTCAAGTTTGAAGGGTTCCCACTACTTGCAGAGACCTTGATGGAGAAAGCTATAGACATATCCATCCTTTGCACTGGCGTGAAATGGGAACTTCAGTATGATTTTCGGCAACCCGTTGACCGTGTAAACGTGTTGAACTCGCTACATGGCACACAGGACATCTTGGAGAAGATTAAACAGATCCCTATAATCTTGCCAGACGATACACTTGAGACTTACGAGTTCAATCATGGTCTTCGAAATGTCAAAGAGGCCACGCTGGTTCTCCGGAATATGGTTTTGCTGAAGGAGAACGCTTTCTACATATCGCGTTACGCCAAAGGATTGTTAAGGGACTTTCTGGTCATTCTGATCAACCTCCCCAACCAGCCCCGCCTGAATGAAATCAAAAATGACGCATTAGATATTGCAGAGGAAGTTACGAAGTTCATGAGGACTGATCCAGAAGACCCACTTTGGATCTCCTTGCTCAACTGTCTCAAGTCGCCAGACCGTGCCCATGTTATTCGCGCCCTTTGGGCCCTTACCCATTTCTCAACGGAATTAGACGACCAGGAGGCAAACAGAGCCATGGAACGCGTACCAAAAGAGACCTTGCAGCAGTTGTACTTTCATACGTTGCTCGACCAGGATAGAGATATCCTGAGCGGTGCACTGGACTTCTGGTATCAATATACGCTTTCTCGGGAGAACATTGAGAACCTGATTGACATTCTCAACCTCCCTATTGTTTTTGCGCCCCGGATGATCGCATTATTGACGCACGACGGGCGGCCTAGCAAAAAGGAAACAGTTTTGCAAGAGGAGAAAGTGGCACCACCGCCCTCGGAAATTTCCCGTGTCCCTCCCGAGCTCTTAAAAGATCTAATGGAATTGTCTGAACCCGAGCGCAGCTCTCGGTGGTTGCGTTGTTGCTTTGTTGAAGACCCCGATTGTGAGATCACGCAGATTGCCCTGTGGCAAGCATACCAGAGTCGATTCGCAGACCCTCGGGTTCCTGGCGGCGGTGTTCTACCGGCAGCCGAGTTCATTAAGAATGTCAGCACGACATTCACCAACGCACAAGCACAGGTCATCAATGGCCCTGGTGCAACTACCCGGTTCATTATCAAAGGCATCAGGCCTCTGGAGACTGCCTACACTTTCCAGGGTTTCCCCTACCTATACTGCAAGTGGGCGGACAGCTCAAAATCATCCAAATCGTGCCAACGTGCCTTTAAGACCCCAACCGATCTTCGCAGCCATGTTTTTTCGGATCATATGAACCTTGCCACGAGTGAAACTCCAGGTCATTACAATCTGGACATGGCCGAGTCCCCAACCCACACCTGCCTTTGGGACAACTGTACTAAATTCCGTTCGGCAGGCCCCAGTGCTAACACTGCGATGGTGGCAGGCCACGTTTCTTCACATTTGCCCGAAGAAAGACCGGACGATGCTGAAGCACCGTCTTCAAAACGCCCTGTGCTCCAGGAGCGCATCGTTCGTAAATGGTTCTACCTGGACACTCCCGTCAATGAGAGGGGAGAACCTGTGGGAGTCGCGTACAAGGCTGCGCTAGTGCTGCGCAACCTGGCAAGGAATCTACCGGACCGAGTCGCACAACAATATGACGGTCTATCATGGAAAAAAGCCGTCTTCTTAAGCCATCGTTCAAGAATCGTCGAGATTTGGGACCGTAACCGGTCACTACGCAAGGAACTTACCGAGTTGATAATGATCCTAGAAAGAGAGGAATATTACTGATCACAGAACAACAAAAGAAGAAGAGAGAAAAACAATGAAAGATGAAGATGGAAATTGATTGTCCGGTCAGAGCTTTCCGCCCCAGGTACCTCCCTACTTACTACCTATTCTACTAAATGAGCTCGCGTGGCCCTATTCTATTCATCTATCTTTCGTATCGTTGCTCCCTTCCCCCCTTTTCATTTTATATTTACCTTCTGGTTTTGTTATATGTTGTACAAATACCCTGCATTTCTTCTGATATTTCTTTGCTTTTCATTATTATTAACTTGGATAACAAGTTTCTTGTTTCCCCGTCCCGCTGTCCATTCTTCCTGCCTACACGGTCACGAACGTATGTATCGGACTTGGTGTGCAAAACGTGGGGGAGTTGAGTTCTTTTCTTATCTAAAAGATCAAAGATGGTTAATGTCGGGGGGCGAAGGCAACTTGACAATATCTGAGCTACATGGCGTCTGGGTTATGAAGTAGAAATGGTCAATGGTTATTATCCTTCTTTTCTTTTATCGTTCATCGTCGTTTCTGACCATAAATGGTTTTCTTTCATCCTTGGTAATGCTGCATTTGCTCTATTTCCCATTGTTGATTCGTGTACCATATGGAGTATGTAGCTCAAGGAGGAAATTCGGACTCCGTTTGCGAGATGGTGGGTGTAATAGGTTGCTTCGACTCAGAGATGTTTGTATAGGTCATGGTTTAATCGGACTTCTCCTGAGTGTCTAGACTTTTAAACTGGCTATTGAATACATATGCATTAATATATCTGTCGTCCCTTGTATATGCGTACTACTAATCCAATCTCACGGCTCAGACCAAATCCCAAGCCGTTTTCTGGTCAATGAGACAGTAGGGTATCGTCCATATTTCCATGAATGTCCTCGATGAAATTCTCATAATTCAACCAAGACATCTCGTTGCTTGCCACCGGGCACCCAAAATCAACCGCATCCCAGACACTAGGCCATGGTCTAAGCCCAACAGTCTCTGGAAGAGTTACCGCAGGGCCGGACTCAGTATGAGGCCCAGTACCCAGCATCAGATTCCCCGTCCAAGCCACGGAGGGTTGCATACCCGCCCGAGAGCAGACTGGCCCTTGTAAGGGAGGCGTTGGGGGAAAAGACGACGCACGTGGGGTGATATGTGAAGTTGCGAATAGCTCGGTTCTCTTTGCTTCTGCCTGTGCCATGAGTTTCTTCATCGGTTTCCAAATCATTCCCTTGTGCGAATCGCCAATCAAGTCACCCAGACACTCGTATTCTTCTCGGACAATTCGCCAGAATCGCTCCATGACGGAAAGTTCCCGGCAGACGCATAGTTCCGCAATGGCCACTGCAAGTGCGTGCCAGGGGACGAAGAGGAATTTGAGCCACCGCCACGGCGTGCCTCTTGGGTCTGTGCGGAGGGTTTTCGACTTCTGGAGGATGGCTACGGCCATTTGGAGGAGGTGGTCTCCTTGTATGCGGGGAGGGATGAAGTCTACGTTTCGGTGTAGGGGTCGAAGGACGATTAGTTGCGTGGCGGCGCTTATGGTTTCGGCTACTTGTCTGGTGAACCAGTGGAATGGGACTTTGTCGGGTTGGCAGTGTTTGAGGAGGGTTGAGGCTGTT
Source organism: Aspergillus coremiiformis (assembly GCA_009193565.1). Classification (NCBI taxonomy): domain Eukaryota; kingdom Fungi; phylum Ascomycota; class Eurotiomycetes; order Eurotiales; family Aspergillaceae; genus Aspergillus; species Aspergillus coremiiformis. The sequence continues at coordinate 77,772 of ML739090.1, read as the reverse complement.
TCTTGGAAGTCGATTGCGAGTTGTTGTCGCTTATTTGCGTTTTTGGTGGTTGTGTCTGTGAAGTCTGTGAAATTGAGTAACCGGGTGATGCATTGGGCTTTCATGTTTATTATTGTGAAGGTCATGTCTGTGAATCCTGCTGAGTCCTGGACAGGGTGATCCATGTTGAAACTTATATCGCTGTCGTTGACGTTCGCGGGTTGGTTTGACTGTATCCAGTTCACTTGCATCATTGGTTCCGATGCACACTCCAATGAGCACTGTATATCGAGAAAACCAATGCTGAGCCATAGACGTCGACGTAGTTCACGTTCGAATGGCCGCACAGGAAAGGGTAGGTCGGGGAGGTGAAGCGAAAGTGCTTGAGCGATTCGAAGAGCCATGCTCAACATCGTCCAGACTCGTCGACTTGAGTCTTGCGATCGGGAAGCTAGCTAAATTCATCATATCGTTGAAGGATGTTCTGTATCAATGGGAGTACTAGATCACTTACCAGAAATAGAACGAAAGCCTGCAGAATGGTCATATCATTGCTAGTCATGAAGTCCGCTTTCGCTAAAGCTGCTTCGGACTCCAGTTGATATCGTGCCACCAAGCAGCTTTTTTCACACCCAAATAGGCTTTGGCTCTCATCCTCCGTAGCACTGCAAGCTGCGGCAAAGTAAACTGCCAATGCAAGTGCTGTAGGTCCCATGTGCCCCGGTTCATAGTCAAGGTAAGGCTTGCCATCGAGTAGAAATGTCTTCAACGAAGGCGTATGGAAAATTTTGAAGACGGGATCAATCTTCTCCAGGAAGATCCGAGCTAGACCCCTCTCGCCCTGCACAGTAAAAACCGGTTGCCCGAGAGCCATTGACAACCCGGGCGCCCCCGGCATTGCAAGGAGTTCTTTGTATTTCATAGAACTGCTGTCCGAAGCACGGGCTTCATTGGTTGAGATAGGACCCCCCGTACTGCGTATATCGCGTATCTGTCATCGTATCATTAAATAGACGCTCCTCCGTAGGGAGTAGATAAACTCCAATTAAAGAAAGCCCACCTCTCTCAAAGTTTCCGCCAAAAATGAATTCTCCGTGTCGGGCTCAGGCTTATCCGCTTCCTTACTCGCAGAGGCTTGGTTTGAGCCTTCTTGGGTACTGGGAGTAGCTTGCGCAGTGATTGCGCCGCCGCCATGCTCGGTTAATTCCAGAAGTCGTTCCTCGAGCCTGGATACGCGCTCTTTCAAGCTGGTATCCTGGGTGGGTGCACCCTTTGCTGCTAGTCGGCCAGACCGACCTCGCGGCAATCGCGCCCGTTCAACGGGGACACAGGTTGCACCAAAACGCTGGCAATTCGTGCAGGGGTTAAGCTTGTCGCATTTGACCTTCCGTTGGCGACATAATTCGCATGTCAGCTGAACCTTGGGTGTAGATGTGGCAGGCTGGGATGAGTTCCTCTCGCTCAGTTTCGGCCTGCGATAATCCGCCATCAAGTGTTTCTTCGACATGGGAAATCGCTACTAGTAATTCGTAAGAGTGGAGGGCACGAATGTATAACAATAGTGGGCAAAGAATTCCATACCGCAATTTAATGCTTCTGAACTGGTATCTGCAACGGTGTTCAAAGGTTGACCGTTGGCGGAAGTTGCCAGTAAATTGAAACTGCTCGATGAGAAACGAGGAGGTCGGCTTTGTTAAAGTTGTGCATAAATCTGTCGGTTTTCACAACTCGACAGCCACAATCTTGAATGCCAACTCGTATAATTTATATAATATACACTTTGATTTATGATAGAATTGATTGATTTATACACCCAAATTTCCTCACGTCCAAGAAATGGTTGATCCTACTGCCGTTCATAATACCTAGCAACGTCTTGAACGTCCTGAATCCGCCCTGAGGACATTATCAACCGTGGCTACAGAACAATTTGTTCCCAGAAACTATCCTTTTTACAGTCCTCACTCCCGTTCCCAAGTCGTGACCGAATGAATGCAGATCGCTGCATCGGATGGGAGGAAAGGAAGAGGTGGGACATAAGAAGTAATAAGGGGAGGAGTGACTGTAAAAAGGAAATAGAAAAATAATCAAAGGCGATCTGGTGTTGAGGTCTAGCGTAACACCAAGTATGTGCAACTTCTGCGTCGATAGAGGAAGAAAACAGCTACTCCCATACATTAGAAAATAAATCATCCGCCCCGCCAAACCCGCCTGCCGGTTTAGATGGAATGCTCATATTAGTCGTAGCAGCAGTCGTCGTGGATGAGATAGGTGCCGCACTCGTCCAGCCCCCGAAATCTTCGTCTGCAGCCACAGTTGGTGCGGGCTTAGAACTGGCTGATGGCGAGGCCGGAGCGCCCCAGCCGGCCCCGATGTCATTGGCAGTCAGGGTATCAGGGACCTTCATCATCGAAGAAGTCGAAGATCTAACAGCTGGGGCAGGATCCGAAGTGGTCCAGGCATTACCTCCTCCCCAAGGGTCTATGCTTGCCGGAAGCGCACTTGCGATGGATGCCGTTGCGGTAGATACGTTCGGTTTTGGAGCCGGTGCAGACACCGGAGGGGGCATAGGGGGGTTCAGGTTGAAAGCGGCCTTCAATTCCTGTTGCGGTGAAGTCGTCGCTGGTGGTGGCGGAGATGACACCTTGGTCGAAGAGATGGGCGCAGGTGAAGACAGTCCGAAGAGATCGTTGGACAATAATGAAGATGGGGGTGGTGGATTCGGCTTTGGTGGCGAAGGAGACACAAAACTGGTAAATCCTGAATCGAATCTATTGGACGAGATCGATGTAGTACGGGACTGAGGCTTCGCTGGAGGAACAGTGGGAGAAGTAAGGCTGTCGAACAAACTACCCCCGCCATTGCCGGCAGATGCCGTAGGTGAGGAGACCTTCGGGGCCGCGGGGGTGGATTTCATTTTGGCGAAGCTCGTTAGATTAGCAAAAGGCGATGGCTTTTCTGCTGGCTTTTGAGGTGGGGGAGAAGTAGTTGATGGGAAACTAAGACCACTGAAGGCATCCGTGAGGCCGCTCAAATTAGATGACGATGCTGACGGCGGCGCCGGAGAAGCTAGGTCGCCAAACGAAGAATTGCGCCCATGCTGCGCTGGAGCGGGCTGAGGCTTTGAGTAAAGAGAGAGAATAGACTGCTTCAGATCCGGCCTAGAGATCGCGGCGGAGCCACCAGAGGTGGACGCTGTGCTGGACGAATGACTGCTGGTGGCCGGCTGGGTGCTACCGAAGAAATCAAGTCCAAGGAGCGAATCTCCAGGTCGTGTTGGTTTAGTGACAGACTGAGGCTGCTTTGGCGCGGCCCGTGGTGCGGGGTCTGTGGTACTCGGGCGAGCTGGGGGAGCGATATCATCACCGAAGAGATCAATGGATGATTGCTGGCGATGCGCTACCGGTGGTTGGCTAGATGTCGCCACTCGTTGAGATGCAGAACGTTCGATCTTTGCTTTTTCCTGAACCACCGCAAGGGGCTTCAAACCGCAGTTAGCCAAGATCCATCGCAGAAGACTCCAAGACCTTACCACATCGTCATCACCGTCATCTAGCGTGGAAGGATCGGGCATCGGGCCGTCCATGATCCACCGTTTGGATTCATACTTGGTGCGGATGAAGTTTTCAATTTTCCTATTGCCAATCCTCGGTCAGTAGACGGTTCAGAGTCGACCATCCGCATCGTTCCGACAAATCCACTCACGCTTCTGATGGGACGTGACCGGGCGCCAGTTTCGCCTCCCAATATCTGCCCAAGCCATCAGTACGTTGTTTTTAGGAGCTATGTCCTGGTGAAGACGAACTTGTTCGCTCTGGAATTACCCCATCTCAGCACACTCTGCAGTTGTTCGTCGGTCCAGGAGTCAAGGTCCACGGATTTCACCCGACTGATATGTGTCCCCATACCCCTATGAATACCCGAGCAACGGATGCAGACAAAGATTCCAAGGTTCCAGGATGCCCATCGTGGATCTAGTGAGACAGTCGTCAGCTAATCACCTCCATTGTGACGGGCAGCATGTAGATATGTAATTTAGAGGTATATCAAAAGGTCACTAACGTTTATTGCGCTTGCAATCGGCACATATTTTGTTGTGTTCGAGTTTCAGCAGACCCTTGATAGTCTGCTGGTTCTGAGCAGCCTGGCCGGGTGTCGCACGTCGAGACATCACAATAGGAAATCCAGTGCACTCAAAAAGCCGAGAAGGTTAAAAGAAGGGGAATGGAGGGAGGAACGGTGGAAACACTGTGAGGGAGACATGGACCTGTCAAGGTGGCGGATGCGGTACTCGGCAGCCTGAGGCTCCAATCAACGTGGATGCCCGATTGGGTGAGTGACACGTGCCCGGTGTGCAATTCATTGACAACGTTGAATGACTATTCAGAACGCTGGCAGGAGGACCTCCATCATATAATCAAATAGCGAAACAATCTTAACTACAGAACTCCAGTGCTATTGGGGGTTAGTATGCTACTCGAATTTGAATCTATCGTCAAGCACTGGTACTACAGCTATCCATGCCAATACTGAAGTCTCACTAAGGCTATCTCCCGATCCTTCAACCCTAGACAGCCTTTGGGAACATAATGTGAGCTAATCCTGGTTGTTATGGTTCGAGGTCTCAAGGATTTTGTATGGGGCATCTGGTGTAATACTACACAACCTCTTTCACAGGGCAGCAAGCTTTGTATCCGTACTTGAACTCTGAAGAGGCCAAGACCTAGGATAGAAGTGCGAACAAAGGAGAAAAGAACAGGCGGCTAAAATCAAATAATTCAAGCAATTCATGCAAAAAAAAAATGTTTCCAAAACCATAGTGCACTATACAAGATTATTTCCTACTTCTCACTCTGTAGAAATTTGTACTAGGTATGGATCTCAGTAAGCCTTTTTCTTTGGCTATGATAAAGGGAGAGCACCGTCATGTGAATAGGCAGAAGTCAAAATACTAACCCTTGAGTCACGTGATAGTCCTATATCACTTAACACTCCCGACCAAGTACGGTTGCTGCCGTCAAGCCATCCACCATGGAGGATCGTCACGACAAGTCATTATACTACATTAATGATATATTAGTCCACTCGACCAAATAGCTGACAATTGGTCTGCCTAGACTAGATATTATGCAGTTGGTTAAGGAACTATATGTCGGTTATAATAAGAGATCCCAGATATCGTTGTCAGAAGGGTGAATAGCTCCAATTCTTTGTGTATACCAACCAATCAGGACGTGGTCGCCAATATTTACGACCCATTTTATTGCGACTTTGCATTCGACCGTGAAAACCCTTTCTTTGGAGCTGACTATGATTATACGCATAAGTGCGCTGCTTATATGCATCTCTCGGATCCGCAGGGCTCGGTTATCCCAGGGTTTCGGGTCCTACACGGAGAGCCGATACCTTCCTGGCGTCGCAATTAGTTCTCTTCTCAGATGGAACGACTGTTACGGCCGTCAAGCTGACTTTCGCGCATGGATTGACTGGCCATGGCAAGCCTGGCTTGAGGTTCAATACAAGGATGCTGGGGCCACGATTGCTAAAGAGCAACGAGAGATATGGCCAATCTATGACTGGATGCTGGAGACAAAGCCTCCTCCCCCTATTTGATACCATGAGATGCGCGCGCCAGACCGAGGTTTCTCACATTCGCGGTGGACACGGTGTTTCCAAATCAGAGACCATTCCAATTGACATTGTGCATTGTTCTCTTCATCAGTCATTAAGTAATAGTATTATAATTTACTCGTAACTGAAGAACTGATCTGTAAAGTAAATAATAGACTAGTGGCGGCGTTTGGGAAAAGTCTGAGCCCACTGCTCCGTATAGAAAATAGAATTAAAGAAAGAGAAAAAGTTAAAAGAAAAAACTATTTAACATGATAAAAAAAGATGTTTATACTCCGTAGAATTGAGGAACAAGAGGGGATTACCTATAGATAGTAGGATTATAGGACAGTGTCCATTGGAATGCTATACTAGAAAGTGGTAAAGCTAACTCGAAGGGGGAATCCGCAGGTCCTCCACCATGGGCTGCATTGGTTCCGGTATCGTCTGTAGTCCGACGGCTGAGGGCGCTCAACAGACCCATTTTTTCTTTCTTTTCTTCTAGACTATAAAATAGGGTCTAGGCAGACACTTGCTAATATAGCACACCATGGCGAAAAGAACCAACATCGTCCGGAGACAAAATCTCAGCAGATGGACCACCTGATGTGCTTCGCAGTCTACCGTGTGCGGTAACAAACAACAGCCCTAGGTTGCAGGCTACCTAACTTGAGTTAACTGGTATTGGCTTATAGATCATTTTCAGTATGGTGACCTTGGCCGCGTTTGCGAGCGTTGGTTCAAGGCGCCAACGCCTCAAAATTAGCTTCAATTTTTAGATCGATGAACGATCCATTGACCCTCTCTTTCGCTCTTTGTTTGTCCTGTCCAAAGCAACGGGTCTCTATCCGATTGCAAAGTTAGACCCTTACCGTTGTTCCTCAATCAGTAGATGCCCAGCGCCGGGATGAAAGGTACTTATAAAAAGCCTGTCCAACCCCTGTACTGCGTACTGTACTGTTACTACCTTTTTCAGGCCACTCATACTATTTAATTCGTGTCACTGGATTGCATTCGCATCCTTAATTGCCCTAATAATGAAGTTAAACACGGTGCTTTGTCTCGTCTCCCTTTGCATAGCGGAAACCGTCCTCGGCTTTACCTTGCCCGTTGCCTTAGATCCAATAATCAAGGCTCCAAAGCAACTTGCCTCTCGCGCAGATACCACAAGCAGTCCCTCGACTCCATCCCCAGTCCAAGACACTGCAAGCGGTCCCAGTCCCTCGCCGTCCGTCCCAATCCCGGTCATCCCGGCCAATCGCGGTCCCAAGTGCGGAAATCGTAGGTAGCAGGTTTTCCCGTCCTCTCACCCAGGTCTCTACATGCTCTCAAAACTAACATCCGTAATATACCAATACACCAAGAGAGACGTGCAGAGAGCCAGGGATATAGGAACCACATTGATCACGAAACGCAGTTTTTATCGCGGCGGCCTCGTAAAGAGTACGTTCTATACATCCACACCGGATACTACCTATTACACCCCTACCTCATTCCATGTGCTCGCTAACCTCGTTCCAGAAAGATATCCATGCCCCTATAAGAATCTGATCGTGTCAACCGGAGAAAACGCCTTCATTTTCCCGGGTTTCTGCGGCGATCGAACGCGCTCGATTTTATGGGAGTTCCCCATCCTTCGAAACGGACAGGTCTTTCGCCCGCACAGCGACACCGGCTTGGATCGGATCGTGTTGGCCCAGTCTAAAACCCAGAAAAATATGATCGAGTACTGTGGGACGATTACTCACGATGGATTCGGGATGGTCACTGGGGAATTCCGCGTCTGCACATAGACCCTTAATTGCAAGTGAGCATAAAGGGCCGTTGTGTCTTCGGAAAACGAGGAAATTAGCATAATACATGTACAATATATAAGAGACTTTAGAGATAGATTCAAAAGCAGCCGTGTATATTAGACAAAATCAAACCACCATAATCACCACCCGCAACCAAGCCCGATATTAAAAACATCCCCCAACTCACGCATCCCCATCCCCCTCCTGAAACCGCAAACTAACACTATTAACACAATGCCTCTCATCCGTCGGCGTCGAAAACCCCTCTCCCTTAAACACATGCCCCAAATGACCCCCACACCGACTACACACGATCTCCGTCCGCCGCATCCCCAAACTCCCATCCGAATGCCGCGTCACCGCCCCCGGGATCGAATCGAAATACGCCGGCCAGCCGCACCCGGACTTGAATTTGTGCGTGGCCTTGTACAGCGCAGCGCCACAGCCTGCGCAGTTGTAGACGCCCTGCGTGGGATAATGGGAATCGTATTCGCCGGTGCCGGGTCGCTCGGTGCCTTTTTCGCGGAGAATTCGGAATTGTTCTGGATTTGTGGTCGGTGGTTAGGTTGGGGGTGGGTTTCCTGAGATAGGGTGGTGGTGCTGCACAAACCGGGGTTTAAGATGGCGCGCCATTCGTCGTTGGTGCGTTGGTCGGGGGAGGTCATTTTTGGGGGGTGGGGGTTGGTGCTTGAGTTGGTGAGTCTTGAGATTGGGGAGGATGGGTGTCGTTTGATGAGTTTGGACTGGGGTTTTAGGGATGAGGTGAGTGTGCGTATGGGATGGTTGGGGATGCGCATTGGGTGTGGTTTGTTGGAGCTGGAAGTTGAGTGAGTTCTTTTTCTTGTTTCTTGGTTGACTATGTGGTTTTGAAATTTACGTCATCCCGAGTGCGGAGGATAAAATATACGGAGTACGGAGTATTGAATGATGGATTTACAAGCTGTAATTGAACTTGAAAAGTCCTGTTGTTCCTACGGTCTCAATATACAAATTATACTCTGTACAATAAATAATAATTAAACTACTATATCTATCATATAAATACAAACACAGTATTCTACTCCACAGAATAATAATACCACAAAAAGAACAATTTCATACAGAACAAAAAACCAAGCATCAAGTTCATTCCTTCAAACCCTGCAATCCAAACTACCTGCTTCCCCAAATTTCCAGCAAAAACACCAATCTCCACGGCCCAAAAAGTCGAATACAGCCAGTCCCTGCAACGAAGAGGATGTTGGCAGCGGCCCGAATATTGATTTCCCGCAACCGCCGGTATCCTGTAATGCCGGAGCCAGCTTTACGGTCCGGGGGCGGGCTTCCGGGGCTCAATCTGGGCCGGAACCCTAATTTTGAATCACTTCATCCAAGCGGTGGGCGTTAAACGGTCGGGAGAAGAACGGTGCTTGCACTGCTTGCAGGGCTATGGATTGTTTTCTGAGTGTGTGATCGTCCCGCGCTTTGGGGGTACCTGCGAATTGGTACTATAATGGTAGTGGAGTGAGATGCTTCTTCTGGGGTCTGGTGGTCTTTGGACTGTAATGTCAACTTATCATGGTGTTAATGTCGTTGTGTGGGCTGGCGAAGAAGGGGAATTGATGTTTGCGGGCCATACAGCTGCTCACGCGGCCCGTATGCATGGATTGTTCATCGTAGCAGCTACGTGCTTTGACAACGCAGTGTCTGGATTAGTGGCCCTGGCATAGGCTTCGGCGGTGGTTGCGGATATGGATGCAGAGGGAGCAGGGTGTACGGGTGTTGGAGGGAGGAGCAGGAGGAGGATGACGAGGTTCTTGACTCCCTTGTTGGATAATGAATTTATATACCAACAGTTCCCTTGTTCAAGATGGTTCTCTTTAGACAATTTCTATTCTAAAATTACCTGACTAGATATCCAAACATATGCAACAGGGGTATCTCCCACATATGGTGCTCAAATTCAGCGACGTCGCACTACACCTACGACTGTCAAGACTCCTTCACCTACTTCCACTCTCCAGCCTTCACGAGCCAACATCTTACCCACAGCCGGACCCAAGCGCGACGTCCCATCATGGCTATGTCGTCCAACTCCGGTGACGATGCGATATCCAGACCGGGCTATCTCGCCACCGCGGATGTATTTCGCGTCCCCCAGAGACTCCCACCATTCCGAGACCCGTTCGCTGGCAATCCGAACGGCATCTTGTACCGAGACTCCGTGAAGATCTAACATGGTAGACGTCGATTGCGAATCTACGAGGGCATCTGCGGCCGCAGCCGCGTCCCGCTTTGCCCGCTCTAGGTGATCTCGTCCGACCGATGAGTAATATGCAGCTGCACCTCCCATCAGGTGATCCGACTTGCCGCGTCGGTATGCGACCGAGGCTTTAGAGAGTGCTTCTGCGCCAGCGGCGAAATGGGCCCCTGCGGAGCTTCTTACACGGTCATAGTCTCGAATGGCCCGCGGTTCAGTCCTTCGTTTGGGCGTCTCCACCTCAACGTCGACTGGTGGCGGCGAAGTAGTGATTTTAATCAACTCAGACACTGACGGAGTTACGGGTCCGGTCACCATTGCAGCTGCTAATTCACTCGCGGCTGAGACGGAACTCCTCGTAATCGCGAGTAGACCGGCGAACGTCGTTGACGGTATAGAAGGAAGCTCCTGAAGGAGCTCGGCAACTTGAGCCTCTGTAACTGTATCTTGACTGATGATCTGCTCGTCTTTCGGTGCATGTGACTCAGCCAGAGACCGAATGGTCGCTGTCAAGGAAGCGCCATTAGCATGATAGGTCGATGCGACCATTTCCTTCTTCAAGACAGGCGAAGTCCTCGAATGGATAAACTCAATATCCTTTTGGGCAGCATCCCACTTGTTGACAGCCCGAGGCTCATTTTGGAAGATGAAGTCTGCGTCAGGACCCAAGGGAGACGAGGGCTCATGGATCCGGCTGTTCCTGTTTTTTGCCTTGCGCTTGCGGCTCTTCTTCCGCCCGGTTTCCCCATTCGAGCCATGTTGAAACCCGTCAATCCCTTTGGGGATAGCGACCTTGTCCCCGTTCTCACTCGGAGGTTGTTCGTAGAAGAACGAGAGGTTGAGTAGAACATCCATCGAGCGATCGACATCCCCATGGGACTTACGCAGTGCATGCTGGATGGTGAATTTATCGACGGAGGGAAACATCTCCGACAAATAACCAATCTTATCCACTTCCGTTGCTCCCGATAGACAAAGCGATCCATCTGCGCCAATGATGTACGATACGCGTTGAGATACGCTCTTACCGTTGTGCGAGGGTTTGTCGCCTACGCTGACAGAGGAGATTTCCGATACCAAGCTTGTCATGTCTGTTTCACGCGACCGCACAGTGTCGTTTTGCGACACGCTGTGCTCAGACGGTATTCCGTCCGAGTCAACGCCATTGGTGCCCAACCCACTTGTACCAGACGGGTCAAACGGAAGATCTTCTTGTTCCCATGCAGATAGCTTGAGGGTGTCAAGTGTCTCGCGAAGTTGCAGGAGTTGGGTTGAGTCAGAGAGATCATAGTCCGAGGTGATGGCTGTCAATAAGGCTGGGTCAAGCGGCGGACAATAATCCTTTTCTAAGTCCTAAAGAAGCAGAGACAGACGAAGCAATCAGCTACAAGAGTCTCGACTGGAGTCCGAGTGCGATGGGTACAAGAACTGACTCTTAGCTGGCGGTTGCCTCTGTCATCCATCTTCAAAGTCACTGGCAGTATGTCGGGGATGTATTAGGGGTCTTCTAAGCATGCCTCTGGGGGCTTGGGGGTCTCTAGTACTTGGGCAAGGATTCAGAGCCTTGCAAGTACTCGGTACTAGTAGGTACCTAACGAAAGCGATCGCCTTGGGAAATTTGGGGAAATTTGGTGCAGTGTAAGTTTGTTTGCGACCGAATTCGAGTTGGTGGGGGAAATTCGAAAACCACGCGCCAATCATCGATGACTGTCGGATTGGCAATTTTGGCCAAGACTTGACAAAAACTGATTGATTGATAAATTTCATAAAATTGATAAGTAGTAACTCCGAACCTCTGAGTGAGCGTGGGGCTGTATATAGGCCGAGCTCATGTTGTATTTATCTTTTATATGCTACATCTTTCCATACTAACAAAAGCTTCCCATTGAGTAAAACTGTCCTATCTCCACACACAATTTTCTCTCACAATAGTGGGAGAAACCACTCAGAAGGGATACTGACAAAAGAAAAAAGAAAAAAGTTCACAATCCTTTCAAAGTATAGCAAGGCGTGCAAGATCCATTGGGAATACTGCAACCAAAAGTTAGGTAAACAGGCCTTCCCAGAGCCCACCTCCATATCCTGTCAACACCTGCACATGCAGCAATTACACCAGACGGACTAGACAGGCGCGAGGCAAATCATATGGAGGCCTTAAGCATCTTTCTTATCACTCTGCTTCGAGTTGTCCCAAGGCTGTTCAATGCCTCCGAAATCAGGCAATTTCGAAGTAGCGGGAGTAGACTTGCCGTCGACACCGTCAGACCTTGAATTGTCATCGTCCCCAGAGCCTGAGAAGTCGCCGGAAGGGAGCGGCAAGTTGGTGGGCCACGGGAAGGATGAGGAGGGAAACTCGTCGTCGCCTGGCGGCTTAGTGGGACTCGGACTCGGTCGGGGTATGTACGATGAAGGCGTCGCATACGCACTCGAGGACTCCGGCCAGGACTTCCAGAGACTCTCAGGCTTCTCCTCCCGGGGCTTATGAGGAACGGCGAGAACTATGGCGCATAGGCCCAGGAAAGCGATGCCTTGGGTCCTCATTGTTAGGGCTCGAAGTATGCTGTATCAAAAATCTGATTACGGATCAAAGGTCCGCGGAATTGCAGATACACAAGATGAATAAGATAATATGAGAGATGAATATTGATTGAGTATCACGGTATGAAGATTGCCTCGAGAGTATCAGAAGGGAGCGTTTGGTCGATTTTATATCATGGGTATACCGGAACACTCCCATTCTAAGTCCTAGCACCACAGCTAGTAGTAATATATGGTTGTCTCTTGAAAAAAAAAGAGCATACGTAACCTTGTCATCCTGAATTCAAACGCTTCTAGGATAATCCATACCCGCTTAGATTTCCGGTGGGGAGAGTGAGGTATGTTTGCGGCTTCTGTCCATTCTTTCGCTGATCACAGCCACCTGAATGCTAATTCCGGGCAGGCATCGAGCGTAATAACCATGATGATCTACCTAGTAGATCCCGTAGGGTCTTCCTTGCGGAGTAATCCAGCTGAAGATCAACCGAGGACGTTGACAGAATGTTTTACCCTTCGTGGTCTGCGAAGGGATCGTCATCTCACAGCCATAACCCACTTGTGCTATGCGTGTACCGGAACATCTCAACACACATACGTTTATCCAGATCCCCGATCATCAATTGAATTAAACTCCTCGGATCTCAGTAGTCGTCCAAGGGTACATTTATCGTTACACATTTCAAAGGCAACGAGGGGCAACCATCAACCATAGAGACATACGGCATTACCTTCGCTCCGATGTGTTCGTCCCCCCTCGATCCCACGAAGAGAAATTTCATGTCGTTCTTTCTCCCACTTGAACCCCTTCCGATCTGCCTTTTCAGAAGACATGAAAACAGCCAATAGATCGAGCTCTCAACCTTCAGCAGTCCCCACGACCGAGGCGCATTGCGGTGTAACCAGGGTGCCAATCGACCGAATTAGATCGATAGAGAAATATTAGTCCGGAAATTTGAAGCGACGTCGTATGAACCAAAGAAAAAATAAGGTGAGAGGATACGTAACAGTCACACAGGGCTTGTTCTGGCACCCTGGACTTTGAGAATCATCTGGTACAGTAAGCCTTGAATGTCAGATATTCAATCGTCGTCAGCTGCTGTGCCACTTTATTTTTCTTTTTCTCGATTTTCTTGGGTTTGACCTTGACAGTTACTAAACGTTCATGGGTTGTCTCCTAGTAACCTACTGACTGGACAGCGGTGACTTGAAGATAAAGATTAGGCAGCAATAAGATAGTATGCAAGAGGACCGTTGAGTCAGGATATTGCGCGTCCCCGATCGATGTGCAAGCACTTTTCATCTTTCCTAAAGTCATGATTGTGTAGGAAGGCAGTCGTAAGCACACACTAAGGTATGAAAACAATATCTATTATACCTGGAAACCCGGTGGTTTGGGGAACATGATAAATGGCTATTAATAGACCATGACCGATAAGCAACTCGCCCAAGCGTCGGACTTGGTACTCTGTATGTATGTACCACCGGTCGCCATGATGCCGAAACGATCTGCAATCATGCTCGAATAGCATCGGATTTCTTCCGTGTACAAGGTAGACGGGGAAAAGATATCGAGATGATTAGTAGTACGGAGTAGTTGCGGTGACTTGAAGTTCAATGTACATACGTCGATCTGCATATCCAGTGGATAGCTCGAAGGTTAAAAGTCGATAGCCGAAAGTAAAAGTTGCCATATATTCGGATGATCATTTCTGACAGGTCTTAGTGGTAATCATCGTTTATAAATGTGTTCGGTGTCCGTCACGAACTACATGACTCTGAATTTTAAGACCGAAGACTCCGTACACTTTTATTTTCCTGCCAAAATCAGTAACCTTCCCACCAATTACCGGTCCGGATATGCTTTCAAGTAGTAGACTGACAGTTGGTATGCAAGAGAAACCTTACTTTGATGCAGTTGTTTAGAAGAGTCAAGCGTGGATAGTCATTGATGTTGATTTGAACCGGTAATGCGTTGTCTGATTAGAATCTCCCGGCCACAGACCAAGATCCTCGTTGTGATATCAACAGAAGAGATAATTCGACCCGATGATTAGTTAGTCAAAGGTCATGATCCCTGTGAGCATAGTGACTCCACTTGGACTAGAGTTTAATACTATACTAATAGTAACGAGAGATAAGTGGTAAATCGGCCTGCAGGCGCTGTTGGAAGAGCATCGGAGTCCGCCCTAGACAGGAAGAAAATGGACAGATCATCTGTGCAGCCCAGGACCTTATACTCAACGTGCCCAAATTAGCGAAAATTCCCTCCTATGGGTCAGTCCCAAAGGGGACTACAGGAGAGAAGGAGATGAGAGGGATCATATTCCAGATCAGAATTCGGTAATTGACTCTCCCACGGGCTTTCTTTGCGGTGTACGGAGTACGCATTGTGAATTTCTTTTTTATATATAACAGTCGGTGCCATTCAATCCTCCTCAGGCATTCATGATACATTGACAGAGTACTCGATCGTCAAATATATCGTATTTCTCCACTGGGTGTTTCGATTGTACTGTCATCCTTCTTCTTATACTAACCCTTCATAATATCTACTTGCCAAAGCACAATGCGTTTCTTCCAGATCGCTTCCGTTGTTGCCTATGCAGCCTCTTCTCTCGGTACGGGTTTTGTCACTTTCCCTGCAAACTGGGAAACCAGATTCTAACGCTGATATCTAGCTCTCACCATCACTTCGCCTCAAACCGGAGACAAAGTTGACTTCAGCCAGCCTTACACCGTGAAATGGACTACTGTCGAGTACGTGCATACTCCATCGTTAGCCGACAAGACAAAGCAACGGAAACACTGACTCGAACGAACCCTGATAGCTCGGACCCCGACACGTTCAATATCAACCTCGTTAGCCAAACCACCGCCAACAACAAGAAAGAGATCGCCAAGAATGTCAAGTCCTCGGACGGCAAATACACCATTGAGAAGCTCTTGGACATCGACACAGGGTGCGTACATCCTTCAAATATTGCCTCTACTCCCCCGAACCCCCAAGTAAATACGAAAGACTAACCCTCCTCTCCCCAAAGCAACGGATACCAACTCAACTTCGAATCCAGCTCCCAGAACAACACCGGCATCCTGGCCCAGTCTCATGTCTTCAACGTGACAAAGGTCGCTGAGCCAACCAAATCAAGTAAGCAAGCGTTTCAGTAGTAATCTTACCACCAATCCTCATCGTCATGCACAATCAAAACCACCAACCCTAACGATTCACTAACATAACCCGTCCACCCCCAACAGCCCAAACATCCACCACACAAACCGCAACAGAATCCACCTCCGCACCAACCGACACTTCCGCCGGCGCCCCATCATTCAAAGTCCCCGCCGCCGGCTCGCTGATGTTCAGTCTGTTTGCGCTGGCGCTGTGATTGCACTCCCGGCTCTGATAGCGACGTAGACGTGTACAAAGATGGTAATTGACTCTATGATAAAGTATTTTCGTTTGCTCTGTAATCGTTTCTTTTTCCTGTCCGTGTCCATCGTGCAAGCTGAGACATAATATCTGATGTATGTATGCAAGTTATGAATGAGGTTTCGTTTCGCTTTCGTTGGATCTCGCTGTGTCTGTTCTTTCATTGTTGGTGTTGTTAAGGTTGAAGATAAGATGTATTAGCCTTGTTGATGATCTTGGAGGTAATAAGTATGCAGGGGGGGAGTTACTAGCATTTATCTGTGCGGGTTTCTTTGCGTAGGATTTTCTAGTGGCATATACTTATGATGTATGTTAAACTCTGTATGTGTTTTGACTTTTTCTTTGGTCCTGGAAGTAAAGCATGAGTTATGGGATTTGCTGCTAGTGTTTTTTCGAGAAAATGTTAAGTTCTTGCTGTGGGGAATATCGGTTTGGACGCGTTAAGTTCGTGAGATAAAGATGATACCTGTGCTACGCAATAGGTACAGACACGCTCTATCGAAACAAGGAAAGAAAGTGTTCTAGACCCTAACATGTCGGCGTATATAGATGTGATGACGGGGTTCGACGACATTGGCCCGGAAACAGCTTCATAGAAGGAACTCAGGAAGACTGGTTTCAAATCCCAGGTCATCCAACCAGCTTAGGAAGTCAGTACTAGTGCCGAAGCTTGCTGGATCTGGTACATCCCCGGCGTTTTCCCATTGGATTATGGAGTCGCAAGAGCGTTCTTCAACCGGCCCATCTCCCTTTCGGTCTTCAGATGGGGTTGGAAGTGACGATGGTCGATAATTCAATGAGTCGTCCAATAGTCTTGTTATTGCTTTGTTGACCTCCACGCAGGTTCTGGCAGATAGTAACTGGACTAGTCGAGAAGCCACAGACGCATGATCACAGCTCCATCCTCCTCGCAGAACTGGGTGCGGTACGGGGGTTGGAGATATGCTTGGTTGCGTTTCGCAAAAAACTGACAAGAAGCTTGTTGACCCGAAGTAAGTGCTGTGTGCTGTGCTATCTGTGGCACCATCAGAAAGGTCACTTTGAGTGGATTGACTGGGCTCTTGGTTCATAGGGATTTGTATATCCTTGGTCTTGTTGTGCCTTGTGGGGTTGCGTGTAAGATCTTTGTTCAATTTGGTCATCGGAGCTGGATGATAATAGCACTATGAATATATGTCAGAAAACCTTTGCTGTTCAACTCTACGGAGCCATTCTCACCTTCGTGCTGAGACATCGCGTCTCACACCTTCTACATATAGGCCTTCTATTATCACATTTAATCTTCGATATACGACACGGCTCACAAGAGCTCGGCCTCCCATTCTTCCTTATCATGCTACCCTTCGAAACCCGATTCATTTCACAATGTGCTGTAGTTGAAATACACTGACAAGATGGGGGGAAAAGATCTACTAAAATGGGTGGGAGGAAAGATCAAGTACGCGTATCGGAATAGAAGTGGTAGTCCGAAGCCTAGAGGTTTAATCCGATAAATCTCTACTCCGAGGGCTAGCGCACGGAACTACGAAGGAGGAAGCGGAATAATGAATGGTTATTGAGGATAATCTGTGTCAAGCCTCATTGCTACTACTGTTGTGTAGTACTCTGTCCACTGAGAAAAAAAAAAAAGAAAAAAGAAAAGAAAAACTTGCGGGGGTTAGTCACAATGTTCTTGATTCCTTAATTCTTAATGGGAGGGGGGTATATGCGAAGGAGCTTGAAGTTATGTTCAAACGGGTATATCGAGTTACAAGTATACATATGTACAGACACCATAGGTTCTATAGCCGATGGGAATGGCTACAATGACCCCATGGCTGAGTCTGCTCTGCCCGACCCAGACCCGGCGGCACTGGTACTGATCGTGGGGGACGAGGTGTTACCGTTATAGCTCTCATTGATTCCTTCTCGAGGACGATCCCAAGTGCGAATGTGGCCTTCTGCCGTTAGCTGCTGCTATATTCAAATGAAATATACAAAAGGTCATCCCTACCTTCAAGAGAAGAGGTCATAATCGAGTCTTCTTGGAATCCCAGCCAGCAAATAGGGTCATCTCCGACAATTTTAGACTATCTGCTAGTTAATCCACATCCATATTGCCTTGAGCCTCAGCGGATACGCCGGGAATTGCAGTGACAACGTACCATGATAGGAGGTAACAGAGCTGTCCGAGCCCTGGGTTCGACCGGATGACGAACAACATAGTCATAATCATTGTAAGTGTCTGCAGTTCGTTGAGAATCAGACCTCATTCGGTTGCTTGTGCTGTCAGCTCGGTGACGATTGAGGTGTTGGCTATTGCTCGCAATTAGGCTGGTCCGTTGTCGGGCGCTGGCTTGATGCTGTTACGATGTGATTAAGTTGAATACGGATCCTCAACAGAAAAAGAGTATGAGAGAAACGTACCGCTCTTGGGCGATGCAGCATGCCTACACTGAAATCCCATAACAACAGTCTGCAATCGTCCCCAACACTCCCGAACCGATATGTCCTCTCGTCACAGCGCCACGGATCGAATGCAACGGTAGAGACCCAGGAATTGTGCCCTTGGCATCGTGCGACGATCTTGCGCTCGGGAAATGACCATATGGTAACTAAATCATCTTGGCCACCAGTGACAATGTACTTGCCATCAGGTGACCAGCAAACACATATCAAGCCCCCATAATAACTACGGAAAATGTCCAGGACCCTAACTGGTTTGTTAGTTGACCGTTCATCTTCAATACTCCTCATGCGTTCCAATCTGAAAGAGAGAAGAAAACGCCGAGACCATAAAACATACTCTTCTTTGAGATAATCCATCACGCGCAGCGATCCATCCTCTAGAACCACGGCTAGATGCCTTTGATCGGGCGAGAAGGCAAACTGAGAGATCTTCTGATTTGCAAGTTTCCATACCGCAATTGGATTGGTCTTCTGGTTTCTGGAATTTACTGATTTTAGCACCTGTAACGGCTGTCGACTAGATGCTTTCATCGCCTCTGCCGAATAATTGCCGATTTCAGGGGTGAAGAGCGCATCCTCCTTCTCCTTATCATAAATCACCAGTTGTCCGTTCGCATGCGCAGCCATAAACATATTCTCTGACCCGGGGATCCATTTGATATGAGTTACTGGAGAATTACTGACAACCCCGTTCTTGTTGATCCGTGCATATTTCTGGGAGATAGGCTCGTACCAAATTATGTCGCCAGCCGACGAGCCCATAACGATGTCGATGTGCGAAGAGCTCTTTGTTAGCTCGTTGATATCATGCGTCAACATATGCGCTTTGGTGAAGAGGATTTTCGCCATCGGCTCTTCTTTATTTTTTGAGCTAAGATCCAACCACTGAAATGCGCGATTGATATTAGCGAAGGCAAATAGGCCATCCGGATCCCGATCATTGAGTCGTTTGGAAGAAGCATCGTGAGTGATGACCCGTGAGACAAATGACGAGCTGCTCTTTATGATGTTGTTCTTCGGTTTGCGCTTTTTTAAGCCGTCCTTCGTAGGGACAGCCGCCAATGCAGGGTTGCCATCTGCGAATGGCGGTGCATTCACCTTTTCTTTCGAGGTAAATACGGGGGTCTTGTTTCGTTGACCAACACTAACCAGCGACAGCTTGACACCGGATGTTGGGGGTGTTGGCACAGTCGCAAGTGGGTTAGGATTTACGATGGGCGCCTCGGAGGGATGTGGAGGAGGGGTTGCGAGATGTAGGTCATCTTTGAGGTAGTAAGTCCCTGTCGCGAAAGTAGAATTAGCATAATCCAAAACTCGGTACCGGTGCCGGTCTGATTCGCATGAGGGACTTTGCGCCATTGTCGCAAATGCCAAACACACCTTCTCCGACTTGTAATGGACAGCCCCTCTCCGGATGACTGATTATGTTGTTGGTCTCCACGACTGGAACCGCCATGCCATTCGACGCGCCAGCTGCGTATGCAACCGGTACGGTATAGCGAGGCGGAGGCGGGGGAAGGACACTGGCTCAGAAGTCAGCAAGAGAAACGTTGCAAGAATGCCGTCATTCGAGGAAAACTGCAACGAAACAAAAGTCTAATAATAATAATAATAATAATAATAATAATAATAATAATAGAAGCAAAATATATATAGACGGCCAAAAAGTTAAACTGAACCTGCCTCACTGCAGCAGCGACAAACCCCATGTACCAACCAATCAACCTGTAAATAAAAGGAGTATGGATAAATGGAGGGTGAGCCTTACAACATGGCTGTAACCGTGATTGTAACCACAAATCGGCTACCTAATGTAAATGGATCACTTTGTGAGACAAGAACAGTTGCGATAGGCTAGTCATGCAACCTGTGGTGTGAATCCTCCCCCAAAGGACGCAGCACCGAGAATAGTGCTGTTCAAGGTGGCCTGATTTTGGGACTTGAAATTAGTTAATAAGAACTGATGAGGCCATTCAGAAAATTTCAGGATCAAGGAGGACCTCTCCACCGTCAGTCCTCAATTGATAGGCGTCCGGGGAGCCAGGGGGAGTGTTGCGCTGCTCAGGCTAGCGACAATGGGCGGAGAAACGATCGGAGTTCCGTCTGCAGTTGGGGATACAAAGAAGTTATATAGCGGATAAATAACCCCCAAAACAGCCGGATCATAAGAGAAAAGGCGGCTCAATTTGTTGAACGAAAGAAAAAGCAACACCCTCAGGGGAAGCGGGGAGAGAGAAATGGGAAGGAAGCGGAGAGCCGCAAACAGAGGGGAGGCCAAAGATGGAGGGTTTGTGAGGAGAAGCTTTTCTGGGGTTGGCTGTCGCTTTCTGGCGTGCACACAAGGCGGACCTGTGGGGCTTAACAACAGTTCAAGCTGGGACTCAGGGATTCCATCATGATCTTTCTCTGCCTGACACAACTACGTACTAATCTGAATTTATTCTAGATCATAGAAGAGAAATTCTCTTAGACAAACCGATTGAAACAACAAGAAGAAGAAAAAAAGTGGGGGGAGCACGCGGGGGGTTTTTTTTAAAACAGCGGAAAAAAAGTATTTCACAGATTTGCCGGGATTTCGGTGCACATTTCTCTCGGAACAATTAAACAATCAAAACACCAATTCCATTCATCACGAATTGAATGCTTTTGGTACCTACTAAATATATACAGCACCTGAAGGATTACTGGACACCACCGTTAAGCCCCACTTCCACTGACCCTTCGCCAGATCATTACCGCTGCAGCTCCAGCACAGACCACAGCCCCTAGAGCGATTCCCCAGGCCATCCATTTACCCTCAACGTCTTCCTCATTCCGTGGGAACGCCGTGCTAGGCTCCATAGCCGCTTCGGCAATGTGAACAAAGGCCTCCTGGATTGAAGTCCAAGTAACACTGACATGGAGGGGTGAGCTCGCCATACTTAACATCGCCGTATATTCATGTGGTTGATACTCAGCCCGCTGAGTGGTCCGATCAAGGTCTGCTTTAAGAGCAACAAACACGCTCGGGAGCTCCTCTAGGTGAGGGTATTTGGATCGCAGGTCAGGAATATACGCAAAGGAATCAGGATCAGACGAATCGTAAGTGTACACAATCACGTCACACTGGTCCAATAGCTTTACCTGGTTTTCCAGTATGGCAGGCTCTAGCTCTCCTAGCTCGTCCAGAATCAAATAGCATTGTTTACCTCCGGGCAATTCAACTGTGTTGACTGCGGTTCGGGGTTGAATTGTAGGATGATATGTCGTACTGAAGCCGCGCGCGAGGAAGGCATTGAGAAGCGCAGATTTGCCCGAGCCGGGAGGCCCAAGAACATGGCCGAGTACAACATTGCGCCCCACTCGTCCAGGACGCTTTCGTCGCTTCCGTGGCCGGGTAACCTTTAGCGCGGCTGTTGTAGAAGGATTACTTCTGTCGGATGATTCAAACCCCAGATACGCCAGATACTCCAAGGTCGTTTTGGGTGATGTGAACGTAGTCATACTCCATTGTGCAAGCCAACCCTGAAGCGTGACATGACCAGCCTCATTTCGGACAGTGGAAGACGGGAATGAGCCGTCCGCCCATGAAGCGGGCAGGCCAGGGGTTGGCGCAAACAGCGACGCTAATTCGGCGTCATTCAATCCCCCATCGTTGTCCTTGTCCGAAAGGAGGAAAAGGTTCACGAAAAATCGGTATCCTTCCGGTGAGAGCTCGGCAGATGCATATGGTGGGACCTCAAATTTTGGGTGAAGAAAGCTTTGCTGGAGTGAGAGATTATCTGTGTACTGGAATGCTCGCAATATAATCCAGACGGTTTCATGGCGCCCTTTCTCCGCATACATCATGTTTAGATGTATAAAGCCGCGGCAATCAATACCAGAGGGCGTCACTGAGTTTGGGTGTGCCTTCTGAATGGTTTCTTTGATATGCACCAAGTCCTCCTCACTCAGAGGCCTCTCAAAGCATCTCATCTGGAAATCATTGAGTTCCTTGTCGGATAAATAACCATCACGGTCTTTGTCACTGAGGTAAAATATCCGTTGCAATGCCGCGACAGCTGCCGGTTTCAGAGCAGACTCCTTCGAATCAAATAGGGGCGCAATTGGGTGAGTGACTGCCTTTTGGCATAGAAAGAAAGCCTCATTCACATTACGATGTTCACGCGCGCTTGTTCGGATACAGGAGTCGATTTCCTTGAATTCTGCCATCAACGGTAACATCTCTTCCTCAATAACTTGTGCTTCACTATGATCCGCGGCAAGGTCGGATTTGTTGGCGCACAGCACCACGGGTACATTGACACCTAAAGAGCGAAAATACGGAAGCCAGAAAAGAGCCACTCGTTCGTAGCTGTAATGATCTGAGTATACAAGCAAAATCACATTCGACTTCCGGATTTCTCTTGCGAGATTGCTCCGCTCCTGGGGAAGGGCGGATGTGTCCACGACCGTCGTTGTTGTGACATTCTCGGGGGTTCCGATCGTTGGGGGAATTGTGATCTGGGGCAAAATCGGTTGGATCTTGTTTGTCACGAATACTCCCTTTACAAGGGATGTGATGAGGCTGGACTTCCCAGTACCCTCATCTCCACAAACACAGATTCGCACTGGAAAGCGTCAGTATTGACCTGGGCCCCAACCAGTGTTGTTAATTGAAGGCATATAATCGCACCTGTAGCCATGTCGAGCAAAGAAAGGCGATTTATGACGCACCGTTCAAATCATTTCCCCATATTGGCTTCGTAAAATACCAATGTAGCTGCCGCAATCGGAAACCGTGGATTCGAACGGAGGACAAAGCTCTTTCGGAAATAAGATGCCATCGTTATCGGAGGTTCGGCGGTGGCTGTGCCGCTTTGCAGCCTCAGGTTCCAACGACTTCTCTTAAATGCATTAACATGTACGGAATAACTTGAAAGCGAAGAGAAAGAAGTGACTTTGTTTTGAACTAGAATTGGACTCCACAATAGCAGAGTAGGTACGATCTTATTGTGCCACTACAAACAAAGTATAACTAGAGTGGTAGTAAGTATTTATATTCTTGGTCATCGAAGAGAAGCTAATCGAACGACCCAGCCACTCACTTCCCGATTTTAACCCGGGCTGCTTGCGGAACTCGTTCGCATCCGAAGACTTGACTGTTGATCGCCTGCGCATGGTTGATTTATTTCGGGAGAAGAACACCCTGAAAATTTTGGTACATCTTCATCTATTCAAATTCTACTGGCCCTGCAGTGGTTTGTTTTAACTGTAATCCAACCAACACCAACTACTCCGTACTCAACTCAAGAATCTCGACCTTACTTGAACTGCCACTTAGTCAGATCCACCTTTGGGTCATCCCCATCCGAGCAGACTCCACAGAACATCCTGCTATCAACATCTCTGTCGCGGTTGTCTCCGAAAACCACTGTTCTCTCGATTCTTTCGTCAGTTTTACCTTTCTAGGTTCTAGTGATCACAGTCAAAATGCCTCTCGGGATACACAATCCCTTGCCTTCATCTTTAGGAAGTAAGTCTAATTCCATTGACCACCCCGCAATTCTCATAAGAGGGGAACTTGGGATTCCGATTCCCGTACTGACAACGTCTTCTTAACCCAGGTGAATGCAGAAAGGCTAGTAAAATTCTTGCCTCATTCATCGACCCTCGACAGGCTTTTGGTCCTGATAAGATCATCCCTCCTGAAATTCTCGCAAGTGCTAAGGTATAGAATAACTATGCAAAGACTCGCTCACAGCCCATAAAAAATGGTGCCGGAAACTGACCACTGATATGTTAGGGGCTTGCGATTCTCACGGTTCTGAAAGCTGGTTTTCTCGGCTCCGCTCGATTTGGATCCGGTATTGTTGTCGCTCGCTTGGCGGACGGGTCCTGGTCCGCTCCCTCAGCTATTGCAACCGCAGGTGCTGGGTTCGGAGGTCAAATTGGATTCGAGCTAACTGACTTTGTCTTCATTCTCAATGATGCCGCCGCTGTCCGGACTTTTTCTCAGGTTGGAACGTTGACTCTCGGTGGTAACGTGTCGCTGGCCGCCGGACCGGTGGGACGCAATGCAGAGGCTGCCGGCGCGGCGAGCACAAAAGGCGTGGCCGCAATATTCTCTTACTCTAAAACGAAGGGTCTCTTCGCAGGTATTAGCTTGGAAGGAAGTATGCTAGTCGAACGGAAGGATGCGAATGAGAAACTCTACAATAGCCGTGTGTCAGCACGCCAACTACTCAGCGGAACTATTAGGCCGCCCCCTGCCACGGAACCCCTCATGCGTGTGCTGAATTCTCGCGCATTCTATGGCAACGCCAGGAATGGTGACGCGATGTACAATGATATCCCAGTCTATGACGACCATCACGATGACGTGGTTTGGGAAGGACGACGGGGAGATGCGTACGGAGAGGGTGTCCGACGTGACCGCACCGGTGCCAATGGTACGGATACCCGTGAGAATCGCGACCGACCGCGCCGCACAAGTACATGGGCCGATGATATATATGACCGGCCTGCTGGAGGCTTAAGCCGCTCATCCACAACACGGTATTCCCGCAATGATAACTTGGAGACATACGGCCGCAACCGAAGCAACACAGCGCCGTTCGAGGAGGACTATGTTTATTCTGACAACAAGCCCAGCCGGCCCACAGCACCAAAGCCTGTTTTCGGGCACCGAACAGGGCAAGCTCCCTCCCTGCGCCAGGACCAAGCGATTGCTCTTTACACCTTCGATGCCGATCAGGACGGTGATTTAAGTTTCAAAAAAGGAGACGTCATCACGATTCTCAAGCGTACCGATAAGAAAGAAGACTGGTGGACAGGGCGTATCGGGGATCGGGTTGGCATCTTCCCTGCGTAAGGAGAGATTTCATCCCAATGAATTCGGGCACTTGGACTAATTTGTGATTACCAGGAACTATGTCGATACGGCGTAGAAATTTCACTGTCAAACGCTGGCTAATGTGGAACGAAACCTAACGAAACCAGAAGCAAAGTCTTCCTCCTCCTTTTGTTTCCCCCCCCCCCCCCCCCCTTCTGAACCTTTCCATCTTCTTTCCTTGATTCGCAACCGAGCCGAATATGTTGGTCCATTTATACTCCAAGGCATTGTCATACCCCGTTTGATCCGGGAAATTTTTTTTTGTTTCAGCTTTCTAGTGTAAGCGATGGAGTTGTCTTTACACGAAGTGGCTTGACCAGCGTGTCCGAGATAAACCCATGGGGAAATGTTTCCAATGACGTTTTGTATATATGGATTTTGCAGGAGCTCCCCATTTTGTGTTTTCTTTTCTTTTCTCTTCTTCCCTTCTTCCTTGCCTAGTTTCTGATATCTTTGCGTATGCATTGAATGAGGTGTGAATTTGGGTGCCGGTTTGGGTATTGGAATGAAATTTTACCTTCCACATTGTATTTGTCATTGATGGGATTATATAATCCTGCTTCTTTTGCTGTTTTCTTTATTTTCTTTTAACTGGGCTCCTTCTCCTTACTTTCAGTTCAGTGAAAGTTAGCTGCGCGGTGTCTGGTATTTTTGGCTTCCTGCAAAGGAAGGGGTGAAACAAAGAAGGGACCACCCACCTGGCACTTGCGACCACCATACAGTACCCAGGTATCCAGTATCTGGGTCATAGAGTGTCATCACCAACAAGGCGAAAGTTAGGAATAGTCTAGAGAGATTAAGCGATACCCCATACCAACTTACAATACGGAGTACCTTCCATCTGTCTATAATCCACGAGCAAGGCCCATCAGCCATGAATTCCTCCGAAGTCATCAGACGCACTCACCCAATGAAGGTCACAGACTCGAGGCACAAGACCTGCCAAGGAAAAACATAACGAAGGGATTGGAATATGTTTTCATCGGTTGCTACCTAGTAGAGACCAACACGGCTGAAAAAGGCATGGCAACATTCTGGATGATGTTTTTTTTATGGGGATGGCGGGCGGGCCTTGAGGGGTACGGACCTCCAACCCAGCACTATTGTCTGTGCTTGCAAAGAACACATGATCTTCAATAAATAGATATTGGTAGGGAGTTAGGTAGGTTCTCCGTAGGTAGAAGATTAGATCAGATGTTAAATCAACCTGGTCATCGATCCAGTACGTCGCTGTGATTACGGATGCAATTACTACCTACCTATTCACCTGGGCACTGCATCCTTATATGGAAGAGAACAATTGGCGGAAGGATAGATCATGGGGTTACGGTACAGAAGTAGAATTCAAGGCTACTATCCGTACTACTAGTAGTACCATCATTGGCCTAGAAGGTAGTAGTAGGTAACATTTTCGTAGGAGAGAGTAAAGTGACTCCCAGAAAACAAAAAGTTATATATTTGGAATGGAGACGATGAGGTTGAAACCGAATGGTTGTTTATTACTAAGTTCTTTAGTAATGTACACTGTACAAGTACTACTAGTATAGTATAATATCCTTGTGACGGAAGTTGGATTAACTTAGTTGCAGATTTTTATACTCCGTACTTCGGTCACCCTTCCCACCTTCCTCGAAGAACACGTGAGAGCCATTCCCAAATTGGAACAAGTGTAATTAGGGCTAATAATGAATGGACAGGATTCCATTATCTAGAACAAGAGACTGGTCAGATCCAAATTGAAAAAGCAAAAAGGGAAAAAAAAATAAAAAAAAAAAATATCAGAAATAGATTGGAATCCTTAAGTTACTACTGATCGGGCATGTTACCCTGGAACCTATTGTTGTCCCGCTGTGCCAGAGAGTATCTTGGAAACAGTGGAGCAGAACAAGATGACTAAGCACTGTCGTTGACTTGTCAACGACCGTACATAAATAACGAGACGACGGGAAATGCTGTTGATTCTAACAATTGAAGATGGATCAATCAATCATAGAGACAGGATAAAACAGGTGTGACCTAAGTCAAACAGAAAAAGACTAAGAGAAACCATAATATTAAAAAAGTACAAAAGAAAAAGGAGCAAATGATTTGACCTAAAAATGGATCTGAAGGTACTTAGTGGAGTAATAATTGTAAAACCCCCGATCACCGCGACTCTAAATCTGGACCGAACCGTTACTCGGTAGGTTGTTCCCACACCCGCACAAACTATCTGTACGGAGGACTGGGTACCTGTACTAACTGGTAAGTGAAGCAGAAGTCGGGTCACTCCAGCTGCAGTGGTCTCCAGCTGCTTCCAATTTTCCCTCGCCCGCCCATCCGCCAGCAGTCCAATCCAGTCAACCAACCAACCAGACGGCTTTCTCCCTTCTCGAACTTTTCCAGTTATTTCCCATCCTCATCCATCCCGTCCATTTTCCCAAACAAATCACAGTTGAACCAACATTCACCACCATAACTCTCTTCAGCCTCTTGCGCTTGTTCAACCACCCCCTTCTTCTCTCTGACCTCACCTCAAACTTTCCTCTTTGTTTTAGAAACGCTGTGAGAAGACCTCCCCAAAGCTGCCGGATGCCTAAGACTCATCCGCATCTTGTCTTCCCCCCAACACACCGGTGTTTGTTTCTCTCCGTCGATACTTCTTCCCCGCTTCCATGATTCCATGACCACCCTCTTGTTTCCTAGCTTTTTCCGCCCTGGTGGTACGTCGAGCTCCTCTCCACGAGGCGAGATTCCTGTCACCCTTCGGTCCTCCGTCAATTTCGGGTCGTCTTCCTCCTAGGTTTCCGGTCAAACCGCTCTCATGCAGGTGCGTTAGTTCAACATTACCCTTACCGTCCGCTAGCCTTTTTTTTTTTTTTTTTTTCTGTTCCCCGGAAGAAATCACCCAACCCCTGCCATAAATCTATGCCTAGAGGCAAGGATGCGTAGTTGATCATGGGGTTGCTGGAGATCCCGAGCCTTACGGATCCCATATGAGAGCTTTATCTGAATTAACTATTTTGCAAACATTCAGGCTACACCGAACCCTTCTGAGGCTGGCGGAGGATACGCGACGCGAAGGGGCCATGTGCCTCACTTGTCGATTAGTGACCCGAGTCACCATGTCACGGAGGCCATTGGTCATATGTATGATGATGATTACGACAAAAGGAACTCCCAACGCCTCAGCTACATCGCTTCCCCTTTAAGTGAAGCCATCTCGATTATTCCTCCGAACCTCGCAGGTGCTGCATCCCCTACCTCGCCGCAGTCAATCCACTTGCAGAACCATTTAAATGCAGTCAACGGACAGTCCCGGTCGCCCATTGATGTGGTCACCTCCTTGGATAGCACGCCAGCATCACCTAGTTCAACAGCGTCGCCAGGATCAACCGACACAGCCACTACGTCCTTCCCCCTCAACGATATTGACTACGAATCGGACCCAGCTGCTGTGGCCCAAGAACTGAACAACTTAGCCGCCATCCGACGAATGTCCATGGATGTGGCCGCCACGGGTGACCCTGACCTTCCGAGTTTCAGCTCCAATTTCTCCGTGCCGTCAATTCCTCCCTCCCCCACAGCAGACGAAAATGATGCCGCTCGATTGTTTTGGGTCCCGGCACGCCTGCATCCGGAGTTGGCCCCTAAGGAGTTCAAGTCATTCCTCGAAAGTAAGGCGGAGCAAATAAAACGGAGATCTAGCGACTTCAACTCGCTCGGACCGGAACACCAGGGCTCAAGCGGAGGTCTTCGACGAAAGAGGTCCATGCTATCTAGACAAATCGACAATTCTCATGGCTACACAGATGGTGCAGAACGGTTGGAGCGGAAACGGTCTCACTCGAGAAAAGATCACCTGGCCCCTAACTTGCATGAACTAGAGACTCTGGTAGATAACTCTAAACCACGGAGTACGAGTCCTGTTGCCTTGTTAAATGAAATTCAGAACCTCGGAATCTCGGCGGACGAAGACAGGCCGATCCTCCCACCGGCGCCCGCTGGTCACAGCCTTAGACGTTCCACAAGGACTCAATACAGAAAGGCTGGAAGTTTGAAGAAGGGCGAAAAGCTGCCATACTCCAAGCGACTTGCGAAATCCTCCGAGGCGAAGGGAGGTGCCAAATCAGCCGTCAGTTCGGGTGTCACCCGAGTGTTGACTGATCCCACTCCCAGCGTAACACGAACCCAGGCCTCGGCAATATCCGCACAAACCGCAGGATTGACGTCCAACGAAACTACCTGCTCCACGCTTGAATCCGCCCCGGATCAGCCGCAGTCTGGAAATGACAGATCGACCGAGTCCTCCACCTTTGAGACCGAAAAGAAGACGAATGCATCGCAGGCACGTCAATGGCACTCGCGCATCAGCTCTAACGGACGGTCGACCTTAAACATTCCCCCCACGGAACAAAAAATCCCGGAGATCGTTGAAACACCACCATCGGAAACTAGCGCGGCACCTACTACTCCAATCTCAGTATCAAGTCCCACCTCTGGGCGCGGATCCACGCAGGATTTGCCGTCGTCGCCATCCGCTACGAAGGGGTCAGGGAATTCCGATCAAGGTTCTAGCAAATGGCCACTCCATAGCCGCATGCAGAGCAAGGACAGCGCGAATACCCTTAATGATTTTGCTAATAGCCCTCAGGCTTTACCCGGCAATAGCACTCGGACAGACACTCTTTCATTTATTCCTACTGTATCAGAGGAACGCAAACCAGAAACGAAGAAATCAAAGGACAAGAGGGAGTCAGAGGGAAGTCGAAAGTCCAGCTGGCACTGGCTGTTGGGCAGCGAGGACAAAGAGAAAGATAAAGAAAAGAAAAAGGAGAGGGAGAGTGATGCTAAAAAGAGTAGAACCAAATCGGCCGATAGGCTCCATGAGACAACGAATGCTGTACCGTCTTCTAACGATGCCGGCCAACGTGGGCGCGAAAGCCTTATCCTGGACCGGCTTGACCCCAAATTGGAAGAGGAACGTCGAAAGGATCATGTCAGAAGAACTTCGGGAGAGTCGAAGAAAGACAAGGAGTCTGGGTTGTTCTCCTCGATCTTTGGGGGTGGCAAGAAAAAGAGCAGCGGCGATAGTCACCATAAAAAAAACTCATCTCGGACCTTGTCCCCTGACCCTCCCGTACGAGAACTTCGGGCTGATATTGACTACCCTTGGACCAGATTTACCATCTTGGAAGAGAGGGCTATTTATAGAATGGCCCATATTAAGCTTGCGAATCCCCGACGCGCGTTGTATTCACAGGTTCTGCTCAGCAACTTCATGTATTCGTACTTGGCCAAGGTACAACAAATGCATCCATTGATGCTCGCGTCGTCGGCATCGCAGAGACACCAGAAGACAAGGGACCACCAGGATGAACACACTCCATATCAACAGTACCAGGAGGTTAGTATCACTTGTTTTCTGTAGCTATCCACCCGCTAACATCATGTGTAGGCCCAGATGCAACATTACAGCGATAGTTCCTACGACGATCCTCAGATGTATGAGTATAGTGATAACTCACATGACTCCTACCAACAACAAACACGAGGTAGTAGCAAACATGGTTATGAAAACGGGCATACATACGGTCCCGGACATTATCAGTATGGACATTCGACATTCGGCGATGATGTCCAACTAGAAGACGACGACGACGATATGTGGTGACAGGAAATAGCAACATCCTGTTTTTTACCTCAGTTATTTTGCAGCACATTAAAATACCCCTCCTTTGTCAGCCCCAGTCCATCCACACAACATTGTACACTGATTACACCTTCTTCATATCTCTTGTTCTTGCCTCTTACTGTTTCAATGGCTCGAGAACGCATCATTTTGCATGCCCAGGGACAGAATCACTTGATTTCACCGTCTTCCATTGCATACTGTTCTGTCTCATCCCTATATAGAATCTTTCACCTGGTGATATCTTATTATGCCAGGTCATTATCGGCATGTCCTGTTGCCTTGGATTGGCAATTTTCCTTGACTTGTTTGCATAGCGTCAGGGGTTATCGATTCATTCTCACTTCTGGTTGTCTTGACACCTTTGTTATACATTTCTATCCTTTCATTTCAGATCATTCAATGGACTTGCAGGGTATAATGCTGTATGTTCAAGGAGATCATGCTTGTCCCATTTTCAACATCCGAGGGTGGATTTAGTCTTGGATTGGTGCCTGATAGCATGGCACGTAGAATGGGGGTACTCTGGAAGCTGGGGTGATAAGAGTCGAGGTATTGTATAGAATATACATCCTACATCGGTCCAAGTTACGGAGTACAACTGAAATGCTTTGCATACTACACTATTAGCTTCTTGTAGATAACGTAGTGGTTGCTAACTGGCAGCGGCGGTGGGAAAATAGATCACGTGATAGAGTACCGTCTAGTGATCCCACGGGCCTCGCCGACATCATCACTGGCCGTGGCTGTACTCAGTCTTTCTTCTTCTTCCAACGGCGCACATATATTTGGCTGAATACGAATCCACTTGATCTCCAAACCTCTGAATTGTTGAATAGTACCAGAAAGACTGCCCAAACCTCCACAGCAAGCGAAACCATAGCCGACAAGATGGGAGACGCCTACGAACGTGAACAGTACGATCCGCCTTTCCTCACCTGCATCCTAGGGGCTCGCTATAATCCGTACGTCCAATCTACTGACAAGATACACCCAGACAAAATAACGCCCTGTTGAACTCTCTGTCAACGAAAGTTTCAGCTCTGAAATCCGTAACCATCGATATCTACGATAATGCTCGAGATCAAGATACTCTAGACCACTCGGTGTGTTGCCTGCCTTCATTTATCCCAGCTTCCGAATGATTTCGCGACCTCCATCCTCATCAAGACCTAGCTTCACCAAGTCCCACGGCTAACTGACCAGGAACACAGAATCAAGTGTTCTCCTCCCTATCGACGAGCCTGACAGGCAGTGCCAGCCGCTTGACCCGCATGGCACGCCAAGGTGACACAGTCGCTGTCTTGAAAGTAGCCGGAATCATAGTCGCCCTCGGATTGGCATTATGGATTATATTGGGGTGGATTATCTGAGTCGATCGATTCCTTTCCTGCCCGGGAGTGTCGTGGCTTTCCATCCATTCCGATATACAACCTAGCGCTTCGAAGATAATCACTAAGGCGTGGATTGTCTTGCTGGTTCGAGATTGATATCCCACGCTTTGTGCTCTTTATGTCATCACCTTTACAGCCTTGTGCTCGTTCACACTTCTGCGCCGGTCTTATCGCCAGGCCTTCACTTTTAACCTATCACATCGTGACTATATTAGTGATTTATTTTAATGTTGTTTTTGAGATTGGTTACGAGGAGTTTTGTCTTCGGTAACATACCTACTACATATGTTCCGTTCCATTTTATCACGCTCGCCGTGATCACCCATTGAATACTTATGATTCTTTAAGTGCGGCGCCGCAAGGCTTGTGTTTTTGAGATTTTTATTATTATCCTTACTTTTCATTTCCCGCTCTTCAGTTATACATCTTCTTTGTCTATTGATTGTTCCAATCATTCTCTTTCATGGACAACATACAGATGATATCCCAAAAAAGCGGGGCTGTTCTGAATACTCGGGATTGGTAGACGGAGGTGGAGAAAGGAATGGAGTCGCCAGATCTTGATCGGTGGACTACACTAGATTGCTACTGTATCTGATTTGCTAGAGAGCTGTGGGCTGGTGTTTTATTCAGTTGACCCTATCTTGAAGTCTTCCAAGTACGTACTTCGTACAGCACATACTTATCTAGTCTAGGTGGATTCGGTCTCGAATCCAATGCTGAAGGTTTTTAACCTGTGCTGCAAATCTATATCATGTATCCTATTGGCCCTGTTTCGATCTTGATCTTGATCTACTAGGACTTTAGGAGTACTAGTAGGTATGTATGTATGAGTATATACTCGTCCACCGTAGGATGTACGCGGGATAAATTGGCACAATGCCAAGACCGTCTTTACGACAAGGAGTCCAACCCTAATAAAGACGGACTCCGGCGGTGACATGGTTGAAAATTTTTAATACCTCAGAATGAAGCGGGCGGGGTATGCGCATAGTATACGGAGTAGTATATAATTATATACAGTAGTAGTCGTACGTAGTACTGTAGTAGAGAGTTGTTTCAGAATCCCAGTGACGATGAGAGATTAATATGGACCTTTATGTCCAATCTTGTCACACTGTCTCAAGAGAAACAGTGGCTTGGAGCATTGCGTGTACAAGGTGACAGGAGGGGGTCTAGAAGTGGCCTGGAGGGATTTGATTTGGAAGGGATTTGACGAGCGAATACTATATATACATATCAGCCATTGACGATTGAAGAACTGATCTCTTGGCAATATCATATGCATGAGGTATCTACGGAGTAGAGTGTCACTACTAAGTAGTAGGTACTCCGTACTCGGAAAGTACTATCGATCCTCCAGGTACTACTTTTTTTACTAGGCTGCAAAGAGTGGAATGCCATGATGCAGAGATTTCCGCTAGGGTTCTTCTATACTCCGTACCCTGGGTATATATCACGTTAGCCCACTTGTCGGGGGTCAGGTCAGTTAACGTCACGATAGTCACACTATTTTAGGCTGTTTTCTTTCCCCTTATTGCTTCTTTTTGGCTAATTGAGTCTGTCCCCCTGGTCATTGTCTGTGATGGGAACTTGAATAGTTCAACGTACGATGTTGATAAGTTGTCGTACAAGGGCATTTGCACTTTGGCCGGAAGGGGGAGGGGAGGGGGGTTACTCTGTATTTTCTCATGGTATTGAAGATACACTTTTTTTTTTTTTGGTGTTTTGTTTTTTTTTTCTCATAAACTATAGGCCCAAGCCCCCAATCACTGGGATGCTGGTTATCAAATGTACTCTCGTGCCAGGCTCAAGTGGTCGATTGTGGCGGTACACATTTATATACCCACGTGGTACGAAGCATAGACACGAGTCTTGCCAATGGATTAATATTCTTGTTCAACAGCTCTGATTGTTCGGATAAAATTCAAAGTTCGGGTAAAAGAATCAACGTGTAACAAGGGAAACCCATTATTGGCTTTAGCTTTTCCGGGCCATGTCGCAATTGCCAATCGGACCCTAACACAGGCT
The DNA here is from genome assembly GCA_009193565.1 of Aspergillus coremiiformis. Lineage (NCBI taxonomy): Eukaryota > Fungi > Ascomycota > Eurotiomycetes > Eurotiales > Aspergillaceae > Aspergillus > Aspergillus coremiiformis. The sequence continues at coordinate 43,783 of ML739090.1, read as the reverse complement.
AAATGATAGGCGCGGAGTACCGTTGCCCGATCGATAGTGATATAATATATCTACGGAGTACTCCGTACGGATACTATTATTATTATTAGCTTCTCAGGTGGAACCATCGGCAACAGTCCGCCGCGGAAACGAAGTCTCGACACGGAGTGGAATTGGATAGACTACGTACGGAGTACTCCGTAGCAATGAAATCTTTCTACGGAGTAGTCGCAAGATGGCGGTCAACATTTTTCTTCATGACGGGCAGACGGGGAGCTCCGAGGAAGTGGATATTGACATCGAGCCTATTCTATCTGTGTGCCTGGCAAGACCAAGCGATGCATCGTTTCATAGCTGCAGTGGGGTTCATGTATGTCTTGAATAAATTGGCCTCGACGGTGAGAGACTTTGGTCTAAGACTCTTAAGTAAATTTTCAGCCAGCTCGGCTGGTGAGTCAAGTGGCGGCCCCAGCAATGTAACATCGTTTTGATATCAGATTCGGGTGGTTCTGCGACTTGGCACGACTATGCCCGATAGAGACACCGGGTCACCAGCCTATTCCACAAAACCTTGCTCGGCATGCCGATGGACTTTCCCTTGACGAAGCCGTCGGCATTGTGTACTCCGATGATCTTCGCCTAGCTGTCGTCGACTGAAACAACCCGTAGCGGTATTCAGCTGCATTTGACCAACTTCTCAAAGTATCTACATCTAGCTACTGGCAAGGATAACAGAGTTGCTAACCACTGGAGTACGGAGTATGTGGAACGAAATGCTTCAAAGATAAGTTGACTGTTTGTCACCTATCAGCTCCCAGACACCAGTCCCTTGGTGGTTCAAAAAAATATGTAGTGTGATCCCAAAACCATACCCATGACATTCGGTACGCAATCCTGTGCCTTGGTCATTGAAGCCGTTATCTCTGTGACACTTTTAGTGCGTGCTTAGCGTTCTGATCTGACCCACCAGACTAACTTTGCTGGCTCGGATGATGGGATCACCACTTAAAGCTGCATGGCCGCCATGACGACCCTGGAAAACTTTTCTGTTCTGGAACGTGGCGCACTGAATGGACAATACTAGTCCGATGATCGACGGCGTGTGCACCTTGGGTCCTTGGGATGGTGCAAATCCACTAGTCTTAGAATTCTTTACCATTGCTGTGGAAACCTGCAAACATCAGGTGTGGAACACGAAGACGATTAAACAACAAAGAATTTTTATCATCATTTGAAACCTGCAAATCAGAAATGAAAATTATTTAGTGCGACGTAAGCCCAAAGTGTGATTATCATGGCGTGCGTCAAGCCGATCTCTTTTCGAGTGGCCTAGGCTATTGAGTAAGCATTCGATGAACAGCGGCCCGAGAGCTTCTTCTTCTTCCTCCAATTAGCGTCAGCATTACAAGACTGTAATTGAACCCTGCGACTGCGAACGTGATTTATCACCCTTGCAAGGAACGTGAAGAATCTGCTCTTTCTTATTATGTATTTATTTATTTATTTTGTAAATGTTTGCCTCCAAGGACTCGAGGTAGGGATATTGGATAATTCAGGCTGTATTGAAGAAACTGCCGATGAACATGCGAGCAGCGAGATTTCCCAATCACATGCGAAGCTCCCGAGACTACCAACCAATTTGGTATCTTCTGAAGTCTGTTTTGGCGGTTTCTATGGTCCTACTATCTATAGAACTAAAGTAGTAATGCTACTAGTTGAGATAATTACCTTGTTTGGACTCCGTGTCCAGAACTCCCCTCTGAGTGGGGGCTTTTTGAATATCGCTCATCTGGATCCTGAATATCACGCAAAGACACGACACGTGGCTCATAATACTATAGGTACGTATTAAAAGGATCCCTCCACAAGCAGTAACCCAAAAATGCTTTATTTTAAAGCTGTGTCATGTCTGGACCCTGCACATGGTCTTCAACCTTTGTTAATATATTGATACATAGTACACCCGAAGCACATTTTGGGTGACGATGACGCAGATGATTACAGGGTATATATATTGAGTTTAATCATCTTGATTCAGTCATTCATGACGCTGCCAAGATCGTGATACTCGTGAATAAATGAAATTGATCATCTATACGGATACAAATCACTGCATGATCACCCGGGCCACACAGACATATTGGCTGTTTATCATATATCGATGATGCTAAGATGAATCATTAGCTTTTCGAGGTATGTGTCAGAGAAGAAGCTCTTTGTTTTGAAGATCCATGACCCAGTCGACTGGCCTAGAATGTCCATGGTGGAGTCATCGATGGCACCCAAATGTAGGTGTATCACCTACTTATCTACGGAGTACATATTCTGTAGATACTAGGCTATGCCTACTACACATTTGGGTTACAAAACTAAGTTTAGCTTTCAGTTTCTGAGCTTCTTTCGGTGTTACAGACTCATAGTAAAAGATAAAGTGCAAAAGCTAGTGTATAATTTTTTTTTTTAAAAAAAAAAAAAAAAAAAAAAAAAAAAAAAAAAAAACCCACACACAAAACCAATTCCAAAGTTTGGTTTCAACAATATGATCTTATCAGTACCGCACTGACAGCTGCCTTATGGTTGGGTAGCGAAATATCAGGCCACCGGAAATTTGCTGCAGAATTGACCGGAGATCAACTTCCATATAAGGACTTGCAAAAGTACTTCAGTTATAGAGTTCCGGTGACAACAAGTAGATCATCTGGTGGGGTGTCATTACACAGTACAGTATATGAGGTAGTGACGAATATCATCCCAGTGATCCCACTATTGCTCTGTACTAGTCGAAATAAATTATGCTGTGTAACACGTCCTGCATGTTGCATGCTACCCGCTGCAGTATGAAGTAGGGGTGATTCTAAAAGGTATTGGTAATAGCTGTATGTACTAGAACAGAGGTACCTGCGGAAATTAGTAGGAAACTAAATTAAAAATCATGCAAGCAGACTTCATACATACTTGCAACTATTCCTACTATTGTTGGTCCCCGGAGGGTTTCCCTTGTGATAGCCCACCGGCTAAGCCGACAAGCCGCCCTACGGCCGATCTTAGTACTAGCATGAGGATAACCTTCCTAGTACTAAAGCCTGGCGATCCCAGCAGGTTGTAAAGTAATATTCATGCAAAATACTTACAGGGAATACCATCTAAATACCGCCGGCTATCTCGCCTGACTTCTAGTGTTTTTTTTTTTTTCCAGCTTTTTTTTTTTATCAGTCTTTTCCTTGAAAAGGCTTGTCACAAAAGGATCAGTCTCATACCATCTCTTACCAGGTATTGTCTGTGTCCACTTAAAATTCTCAGGTATGTTTGTGATCATGTAACGTATTTGCCTTACCACACCTGTTCCTGCTTTGGGTTCCTTCCGATCTCACTTGATGCTATATTATACTTTCTCCATAGCATTCTTTTAGTCTCGTGCGACTTTTGCCTGCTTTAAAATATATTTTCTTGATATTACTTACCATGTCCCCCTCTTTACCTCTTACACAATTTCGATTATCGGCCCTTTCACTCCAATAGGATACTGACCGCCATCAAAGTATAGCCCACAATCTCCCCTCCTACTCTTATCCATCCCTCAGTATCTTCATCGTCCGGCTTAGTCAACCCGACTCCAAAGATCGCATCATTTTCTTCCAACCTAATACTTACATCTGTCGCCACTCCGGGCCAAAAGAGAGGAACTCCGAAGCTCAATTTTCGAAGGCGACGGAAACGGCTCTTGCCCCCACTGTCGACCCGATTTTGCCTGTAAATCTGGACAGTGACCGGTCGATCAATCGCAGGTTCCATACTATTTGCTCCGAAGGAAAAAACCCTTCCGTTATCTTGTGTCATAGTCCTGTTTTTTTTTTGCTCTCTTTTTTTTTTTTTAACCCCCGGCTCCTGGTGTTTTTCTTTCCAGGTTCCCCCTCTCTCCCTCTCTCCCTCTTAACATTCAATCATCAACTTTTTCAATTTTTCCCCTGAATTTTTCTACCATCTCCTGACAGCTGCACATTTGCGGCTGTTAGTAGAAACGTCATGGCCCTCAGTTTTTTCAGTGGTGGGGGCAGCGCAAGTCATGCGAAGTACTTCGATATCCGGTGCGTTACATCCCGCCGCAGCCGGTTCCGGAAACCCGAATTCCATGTCGGAATTGACTAACATTCTTTTTTTCTCATCACAGTCTAGATGAAGACTATATCGTTTTTCGGGGCGGGGAGCAAGAGGCTGCCAGTGCGCATTTGAGTGGGAAACTTATTCTTTGCTTATCCGAGCCATTGTCGATTAAACATATTCGGCTTCATCTCACCGGTATATCGCGAGTCTGGTACGTGCTCTTCTTGAATCTCCTATATGAAGCTTAATGACTAATAATCCCTTCTAGCTGGCATTTGCCATCCAGTTCTGCTGGTGGTGGTAGGAAATCGTGGAGAGAGCGCGTGATCTATGAGAAGACATGGAAATTCAGAGATCCAGGTAAAAGCAAAACGGAGATTTTACCTGCAGGCAACTATGAATATCCTTTCGACCTCGTCCTAGAGGGCAACATGCCAGAGAGCGTTGAAGGCCTCAGCGACACCTACATTACCTACCGATTCAAAGCCGAAATCGGGCGCAAATATGCGAAGGATATCATTGTCCGAAAGCCGTTGCGCATCATTCGGACATTGGAACCTAGCGCTCTCGAACTCGCCCATGCTATGGTAAGCGACACTCCTTTTGTTCGTCAGCATCTGTTCAATGGCTAACCTTGATTGTCCAGTCGGTGGAGAATATCTGGCCCAACAAGATCGAGTACTCTATCAGCACACCGACCAAAGCGGTTATTTTTGGAACGAGCATCCGAGTTGACTTCAAACTTATCCCACTACTGAAAGGTCTCAAAATCGGACAGATTGTTTCTCAACTTATTGAGAGCCACGATCTCACCCTAAACCCTGAAGATCATGATGCTATTCGCAACACGTATAAGAATACCAGGACTATTTTGAACGACGAGTATGAGCTGGACCACGATAATGCCTTGGAAATCATCGATGAAGTGGCAGAAGGCTTTCAGTTCTCACGTCATTTGGACCTCCCTAAGACATTGACCCGGTGTCTACAAGACACAGATACAAAGGGTATCAAGATTAGGCATAAGTTGAAGTTCCGCGTTCAATTGCTGAACCCTGATGGCCACATCAGCGAGGTATGAAAACCCCGTCTTCGAAAATGATGATGATTTTGACGATTTGTTTTTTTTTACTACAGCTTCGAGCTACGCTTCCGGTGTCTATATTCATTTCTCCCAATCTCGCGATCGACGAGAACAATAACCTAATCGACCAAACTCCGCAGTCAGCTCAACGAGCAGTGAACGATATCGCACAACAGGCACCCCCTCTGTATGGCGAGCATCAGTTTGATCAATTGTACAGCGAGCTTGATCCTGCTGGTTACCGAACTCCAGGACCGGGAAGTGGCCCAGGCACACCATTTGGTACTCTTAGTCGCAATCTCTCGGCGGAAAACCTTGCATCTATGAACGCTTTGACGACCACTGACATCTCCGCGTCTGCCCTGCATAGCCGTCTATCAAACTTGTCAAACCTTAATACTATTCGACCACTTCAGCCATCCCCCTCGGAGCATGAACCTCAACCCGACCATGAAACCCGGCGTTTAGGAATTCCTGCAGATTACTTTGGGCCATCGTCGGGTTCGAATTCTCACAGCCCGTCGAGCCCAGTGCTTTCACGAAGACCCTCTGATGAAGTCGACCACGAACATGTTCCGTCTGGAATGGCCACACCGTTCCACCCTCAGTATGCAGAGGTAGAGACTCTGAGCCGCGTTCCGAGTTACTCGACCGCAGTCCGTACAACCGTTCGCCCTCATGATTCCGAGCTGCCGGATTATGATGCCGTCGTTGCGGAGGACATTCCCGCCCCACCAACTGTCCAATCACCCCAACAAGCCTATTTTCGAAATGCGGGGCGCGGGTCTGGTCAACTCTTCTCTTCCCTGGACATGATTCATCATCGACCAGGCCTCGTTCACCCTCGTTCCCCTAGCCATGATGATGAGGACCGAAGGCTGCGACTCGTTCAGGCCCGGGCTAGAGTCTAGATCTACAAGGAGGCAGCGTCACCTGCATAGCAGATGACACGCTTTCAATTGTCATGTGCAACGATGATTACGGTCCTGTCGGCGCTGGACGCTGAGCGGCACTACATTTCAGACACTCCTAATATCACGATAGAAAAAAAGCATGTACCTCACTTATCGTTTTGTATCTATAATAGACCGGGTATTTGGGTGCTCCTGGGTGCGTTTTCTTTCATTATCATATACTTATAGACAGGGAAGGTACTATTTCATTCACTGGCGTTTACATTGCATAGATGGATTGGGATTACATGGTATGGGCCCGCGGCCTAGGCCGATGATAAATATGAGCTATGGCGACCTTGTTTTAAGATTTGATGCCTTTTACTTCCCTCTCGGCACTTTTTAGAATCGCCTGGGCACTGTGGCAGGATATATATATATATATATATATATATATATATACTTATCAAACCTTTTCAAATCTTCGTATAATTGAGATCCAGATTCATGGCAAAATTTCCGTTCCATTTGTTCACTGGTTTTATCAGTGTGTCAAGTTCCTTCAGCTTTGGCTGGCACCGAACTGTGTGGCTGAGCACCTGTTCGGCGTCGTTCGAATCTCAACCTGCCAGTGTGCTTTTACTCGGAGAGAAGTTCAGTTGTTCCAGTTGTTCCAGTTGTTCCAGTCAGCTGGGGTCAAAACAAGGCAAGGGAAATAACTGAGCCAAATGTTCTTCCCAACTTGAAATGTTGGATAAAAACATCATCCACCCGGACTGCGACCGAAACGTGGAGATTTAATGGAGCTGGAGGGGTAGACTAAGCAAAGTGGCCGGTGACTTCATCGTTTGGCGCCCCGTTAGTCGTTTTTTCTTCCACCTAAATAACTCCCTCCTTGACATCGTCCGTCTTGTCTTTTTTTTTTTCTTTTCAACTTTTCTTTCTTTTAGTATCTGCTGCGGGAAACCCCGGTGCCTCTTCAGTTGAATTGATACCTTCCCCTTAGTTGGGTAAGTGTTCATGTGTCCTTTCCACCTTCTTTCTTCACTTTGACGGAATCGAAAACCGAGTTTCTGATGAATAATGGAAGTTACTACAGTCTTGTGACGAAATATATCTTCGGTTCTGGTGAAGTTGTTCCACAGCAACCGTCACTTTCATAATCGTAACCTGTTGCTGAATCGCTCCGTCGTTCAACTGCAGCCAACATCGCGCTTCAAGTTCGCACTTTCACCCCGTAATCATGTCGGCCATGAGTAGTCCGGTGGAGTCAATGCTCCCCCATCGTTCGTCGACCCTTACAAGCTCCATTGCCCCCGACCGTCGAGCCTCCATGAGTGACGATGAAGCCATTCCCGAATCGGATAGCAGCGAGGTACATTCAGCTACATGTTCTGGTTTTTCTATCTACTATGGACACTATTAACGCGCAAGTCTTCGGTAGACTACGAAACTCCTCAACGAGCGTTTGCGCGCCTTGAAACACATGTGTGGTTATCTGGAGGACTACGTTAATGTGACTTCGAAAATACAGAAGTCGCATTCGAAGGACTACGAGAAGGTCCTGAAGGTGTGTAGGCTCACTTTCGGTCAACTATGGACTCATCAATATGTCTAGATTACGTTAACAGGGATTGTCATGAGTACTAGACTGTCAGCGATCCGCTGAGGGAAGGGCACCATTTCTCCCCGAACACTGGCGGAGTGGCTTCCATGTTTGAGAACATGCGTGCTAATACTCAGGTATTATCAGCTGCATCTTTCCCCAATGTACACCCCTCCCCCCCAAATTAATACGTTGATAGGGAATGGTGAATATGTACCTCGATACGGAGAAGAATTTGAAGGGATCTGTACTTCCTACGTTGGAGCGCCTTCACAAGGAAATCAAGGCCAAGGCCAAGGAGCTCAGTAGCGGTGCCTCCAAGAGCGCAAAGGCTGTTGATAAGGCACGAGCTGTTACCCAGAAACACATCGAGCTCCTTGGTCACCAGACTGCATCTATGGATGCTGCAGCAGGAAACAAGTTGGAGCAGTACCATGACCCTTATATCCTGCGCCGGGGTATTAATCATCGCCTCAACAAACAGATCATCGAGGAGAACAACAACCGCAAGGACATCATTGCAGTACAAGACAATTTCCAGCAGTTCGAAGCGCATGTCCTCCAGACCATTCAAGGGGTCATGGAACAGTTCGTGCAATTAATGTCTGGCCAGCTTGATCGTCAAGGTACCATGTACCAGGATATGCTGGCTTCCGCTCAAAGAATCCCCCCTGACTTTGAGTGGGTCAACTTCATCACCAAGAATGACGACGTCCTCATCAACCCTGACGCGCCTCCGAGAACGCTGTCCAACATTACTTTCCCTAATATGGATCATCATGGGACCAGGGCACTGATTGAAGGGTCTCTGGAACGGAAATCTCGTGCCATGCTCAAGGGCTATAGCTCAGGCCACTACGTCGTTACCCCTGCGCGGTACCTTCACGAATTCAAGGATGACGACGACTTCCGCCGCGACCCGGCTCCGGAGCTGTCCCTGTACCTTCCCGACTGCATTATTGGCGCCATTGACGGCGTCAAATTTAGTGTAAAAGGCAAGGATGTCTCGGGCGGCAAAGTCGGCAACGCATTCCACACCACCACCGAATTGAGCTTCAAAGCCCAAACCGCCAGCGATGCCGAGAAATGGTGGACCAACATCAAGGATTGCACTCGTGGCCCAATGCATACCGCCGCCGCTGTGTCATCCCAGCCGACAAGCCCTGCAGTCGTCCAACCACCGGCTTACACTGAGAAGGCAAACGAGGCAGCCAGCCCCGCCCAAGCCACAGTCCCCGAAATCTCAACCCAGGCCACACAACATGCGAGTGAGGCAACGGCTCAATCCCCGACCTCACCCCCTGCGATTTCTCGGACCGTTAGCACGGCTAGTGGACACCTGCATGCCACCCCTGGCGAGAAACCATGAGTTATTTTATTATTTTTCTATATTCATCTTGGATATCTTACCTATAATGGTTCCAGGTTGCTGATGTCTTTTTTTTTTTCTTCCTTTTTGGAAAAGCAGAGATTCAGCGATATAACTTTCTTTTTCTTTCTAAACGTGTTTATTCTCTCCCCTTCTCTTTTTAACAATCTAGTAATCCTTTGTTTACGTACCTGGACTTTTTTATTGCTGTAAAAAAATTATTTATTCACGGTATTTAATTGATTAAACCATGCTTGCCGAGTCTACTAATTCGAGGAATTCCCGAAATGTTCGATACAATTTCTGTTTGAAGAGAAGCCAGAACATCGTCTTCATAGATTGTGAGTTGAATTAAATAACAAGAAGAACAAAAAGGCGCTTCAAAACGGGAGTATAAGTCAAAAACAGAATCATAGGCTAAATGATAAGCGGAAGGCTCATACGGCTCATGAACAGCAAATAATACAGGATTGGTCGAAAGAAAAGACGTTGCTAGTAGTGAAAGAGCGGAGCGATGGTAAAATAAGCCTAGAAGTCTTCGGGACTCTCCAGATCCTCCAATTTCTGACTGAGAAATCTGCCTAACGCTGCAGATTTTGACTCCAAAGCGAGCAAAATGGATGGTGATGATGACAAGTTTAAACTCGCTAGACGTGCGAGGTCACTGCTTCGGTCGATTTCATACTGCGTTTCCAGCTGTACATCTGTTTGCATGTTGGCCTCACTGTGGGTTCGGCTTACGCTGTTGGGGGATCCGTTGGAAGGAGTTTGATGGGTGGAGGTGCCGTTGGTGCCTGTTCTTGGCTCATTCAAGGGCAACTCGTCCGTGGCTGGGTTGATGGAGCCATTTGGTACACCATTTGAAGGACCAGTTTCCCCTACGGGCTCCAGTTTGGACGGTCCGACGGCGGCAAGGAGGACTTTATCCGCTATCCTAGTAACAACAGCGACAAGCTCATCGAGTTCGAAGACAATAGATCCTACGTCGCCTAGAGATACGGACTGAGCTGTCACGTATGATGACGGATGGCTGGCGGGATTTACGCCTGTGAGATTACCACTTGAGGCGTTCTTTGCGTAGGCCGTGTATGCGGCTCCGTATGTTGCGCTCAAGTTGCGTAGTTGCCGGGATGGAAGGGACGAGGCGTACGCAAAAATGGCACCATTAGTAGCAAACACTCTACATGGATGAAAGCCCGTTAGCGTTGAAAATGGGAGAGAGAATGATCACGATATACCGTACAGAATCGTGGTGATCTCTGGAGGCGAGAGGTTGTCCTCCAGCAGGTCGCTGAGGGCCTCCGCATTGAGCATTTTTATGTCGGGAAGACCGGGGATCATGATGTCGTCCCGGGCAATATCGTCTTCAGACTCTTCGTCTTGGAGGATCGAGTCGCGAGGTGGCGACCAAGAACAGTCTTCGGGAAAGAAGAAGCAGTTGTCTGAGTAGTCACTGTCTTTGTGGTCGTACTCGATCGGCTCGTCTGTGCACTCTAAAAGATTCTGGGCGTATTTGATCTGGCCTTGTGCCCAATATGGACAGTGCGGTGTTCCGTAGAAACCGGTGGGTTTCTGATCGGAGTGGCCAAATCGAACTGGAAGTTGATACTCAGCCATTTGGGTCCAGTGGAAGCAGTGTAAACAGTACAATCAAATACAGTACAGATGAAATTAGAGGATTCAGGGTACAGGATGGGCAGTCTTTAAAGATAGGGGGAAAGAAAGTAATCTAAGGTGTATAGCACATCACACGATTAATGGCCCAAAGGCGAGTTTAACTCCAGAAGAGAATGAGACTGGGAGATGGCCTGACGCCTCCCATACTATAACTAGGCCCAATACCGCGCAACCCATTGTGGGCACAAGTTGATTAACCCGACACAATCACCAACGATCTTTGAGAGCGTGGGAAAGGTACACCCGTGGGGGATGCAGGATGAGTTGGGTAGTTAGGCAAGGGAGAATGCGAAATACTGTTGGACAAAGTCACAGGGAAAATAATTTAAAAAAAAAAAAGAAAAAAATTTAAATAAAGCAATGGAATCCAATGGGCCAGTGAGGCCCATAACAGTCATGCGTACTGTAGGGCGACCTAGGGTAGGGGGGAAGGGAACGTTTGGCATAGCCAACGAAGAGGAAACAAAGAAGAATAGTGGACAAACCTTGGCCAGGGCTCAGGAGAAGAACCGGAAGCCCGAATTCAATCAGATTATCGTCGGCAAGAGCGGCAGAGAGAGCGTAGAGGAGTAAAGTGCTAGAGAATTCCAGCCAGGGGGATATACTAATTCGTAGAGTAGTAGAGTACGTACTCCGTAGTAGGTAGTAAGGTAAAAGAGCAGTAAAAAGAAAGATGAACAACTTAGTAACCTAGGCCCTGAGGTTATCACCCGATTGGGTATTAACTTCTTCCCAATCAGGCCACCGCCTTTACCAGCTCATTGACTTACCGAAGTCGGTATAGTTCTCAGTGCTTGACAATTTACCATACAAGAATACACTCTAGTACAATTATACTGCAATTATACTACTCCGTACAATTTACCAGTCTGTCGCTGTGCGTAATATATACACTATCACGTGGGGAACCCTGGAAACCACAATTTACAAATTTGTATACTTTGCCAATTCCTAACCCTTCATCTTCAAAAGAGAAATGCAAAGAAAAACAATACTACTACTAGTAAACTAGTCTACCACGACTACTACTACTACTATATCTATCGGGCGATAGGATATACATTCCGACCCGATTGAATAAGTTATTATTAAAGCAGGCAATGACATTGGAGGTCCTGCGGCATAGCGTCATCGGATGCCCCCACCTTTTTTTACTTCAAGTTCAAGTTTCAACACTCACTGAGTCACGTTCATTTATTTAATTTATCATCCTTACTAAGTATGGAAATACTAAATAGTTGCCCCTCCTAATTTTCTCTCTTATGTTTGCTTCCAAGGTTCTCAACCTAAGATTTCACATCCGACCAGGTATGTTTTTAAACACAAGCTTCAAAGCCTAAGATTCACCCCCACAAGTGATTTTCTTAGCTTTTTAGTACCACTCCAGCTATTAGTAGTCAGGAGTACTTAGTTAGGTAGGACTAATTACTGACACAATGTTGCAGGAACCAATCGATATCTTACAACCATGGCGACGGATACTTCCAAGTATAAGCTCAACCGTTAGTCTACAAATTAACGTGAATCATCCATGGAAGGCGAATCAAACACTGACAATGCCTCTAACTTAACAGACACGATGATTCGGGTCAAGGACCCGAAGAAGTCCCGTAAGTAAATTGCCTGCATATCATGGTTCATCGCTGCTACTTATAAAAAATTTCTTAGTGGAGTTCTACAAATTTCTCGGACTGAGTCAGATCCAACAACTGGACTTCCCTGAAAATAAGTTCTCGCTGTACTTCCTCGCATACAATGGACCCAAGTCCCTCCAGGGTGACCGTCACTGGACGGATCGTAATGCCGTCCTGGAGCTCACTCACAACTACGGCACGGAGAATGATCCGAATTACAGCGTGGCCAACGGCAACACTGAGCCGCACCGCGGTTTTGGCCATATCGCGATCTCGGTTGACAACATCGAGGCCGCCTGTACGAGAATTGAAGACGCGGGCTATCCTTTTCAGAAAAAGCTCACGGATGGGCGCATGAAGCATATTGCTTTCGCCAAGGACCCTGATGGATATTGGGTCGAGATCATCCGTCGCCATAATGAGGATGTGGGTATTGCCACGGATACCGCCAACTACCGACTCAACCACAGCATGATCCGTGTCAAATGTGCAGAGACAAGTCTGAAGTTCTATGAAGAAGTCCTGGGCATGACCCTTTTGCGAACCTCGGAGAACCAGAATTCTGGGTTTAATCTTTATTTCCTAGGATACCCTGCATCCAACCCCAAGATGCAAAATGACGCTAAGAATCCTGCGGCCGAGTGGGAAGGTCTACTCGAGCTCACATGGAACTACGGTACGGAGAAGCAAGAAGGACCCGTCTACCACAATGGCAACGCTGAGCCGCAGGGATTCGGCCACCTCTGTAAGTAGTTTACCTGCTCGTTGCCGGGATTTTCCTGGCGCTAGACAAGCAGCGATGAACACTTAGTAACCCCACTGTTCTGGTTATAGGTGTTTCCGTTGACGATCTTAACGCCGCCTGCGAGCGATTCGAGTCATTGAATGTTAACTGGAAGAAGCGTCTTACCGACGGCCGGATGAAGAACGTTGCCTTTGTGTTGGACCCTGATGGATACTGGATCGAAGTGATTCAAAACGAGGCCCTCAAGCGCACCAGCAATTGGTAATCCAGCTAGTGTTGGAGGTTTTTTAACATACTAATTAGGTATGACGCCCGTAGTCGCGCGCATGGTTGTTGAAACCATATCTGAGGCGTATCATCTTATACTCAAAATATTCGTGTAACTATTTATATGACATATCAATGAAGTTACTTGCAATAAAGTTGGCGAGCGGGATTCTTTGCCTTAAGGCGGATAAATTGGTTGAAAGTGGGGACTCCTCGCTTTACGTATTTTACTAAAGATTTCAGACTTTCCCCAGGAACAACTTTCAGAACAACCGAACTTGAGACCGAACACCACCTCCAGCTCAGCTTTCAAGCTGCCATGTTGGCTATGAACATGTATTCTGCTATACCATCCTCTGTAGATGTCGGCTGACTCTCCATCTTCCTTTCATGGATTACTAGCCAGGGGACTCTTGATAACCCCGGAGAGAATTTCAGGCTGTCCCTAACGCTCCCCCACGCTTCCCGCCACACTAACCTGTGCGATGGAGCCTCAGTCAGAGAAGCCCAAAAGGACGCCTCGCAAACATCTCACTACGGCATGTGTTCCTTGCCGGGAAAGCAAAATCAGGGTATGTCGGACAGTGAGCTTTCGACCGTTTCGTTTCAAATCACATAGCCTATTCTGTATTCATCCCAACTGACGGTTCTTTACCAGTGCGACGGAGCTACTCCGCATTGCCATAATTGCGAAAGAAAAGGCAAGAATTGTAGATACCAACATGGCGATGACAAACGGAAGTATGTTCAATTTATTACTTCAAGTCTACTGCTGCTCGATTTTGGAATGTATTTCGTGTCTCGAGAAAGCAGGCAAAGCAGGTCTCTATGCTGGCGCTGACTATATTTACTCCAGGGTGTCGCTTCGTGCTGCCACGGAGTTGTTTTCTGCGAGAATAGATCAACTGTGCCAATTCATCTACGATCATGGGCTAGAACCGCCCCCAATGAAGCCCGAGGATGAGTTGGGCATTAACAGAGTTTTGGATACACTACAAATCCCTCGCGGGCTAGCGAAGAAACGGGAAACCAGTATGGTGAATGGGCTACGCATCTCGCAGAGTATGGATGCAAATAAACATATCCCGGCCATTCCCTCTCCGCCACAGAATCCATTATCTACCCGAGTGCTTGTTTCTCCGGCTGAGAAAGACCGAGAAACAGTAAATCCTCTTGCACTTGATCCGTACCCTTCCAGCCACCATGGTCCTGCGAATTGGGGTTTTACGCTTTCAACGGCAGAGAGTCTGGATGTCATTTACGCTAATTTAAATAACGATACCAATCACTCTCAGGAGAAAAGTCTCAGCCCGGAAAGCCTACAGTTAACTCCGGATATGCAACAGCAACCAGGAGTACTACTTAGGCAAGCGCGGTACGACAGAGAGTATGACACAGACAGTGGCGAGGAAGACGAAGCGGAAAAGCACGTTATCGAGCAAATTTCGCATCGCATCGGCACACTAAAAATTGCGGGTGATGGCCATTTGCGCTTTTATGGAGCGACATCAAACCTCAATTTGGTAGATGTTTCTGCGACCCAACAGCGTCAACGTCCAGATGCGCGTACAGTACGCCACGATGGACAGGATATCTTAAATCATTTGCGTGTTGGACAGCCGGTTGACCAGACACTTGAAGACCATCTTGTGGAGCTTTATTTTACTTGGCAGAACACAAGCACTTACGTGGTCGACAAAGATATGTATATGATTGCTAGGTCGAAGTGGAGGAACGATTATGATGACACACCATTCTATTCCGAAGTTCTTACAAATGCAATGTATGCGCACCTTCTAGCCAACTGGCAGTCTTACGGTCTACTAATCGAGCGCTAGGTGTGCCATTGGAAGTGCATTTGAAGCACGATATCACCCTACGTTCATCACTTTCCCCAAATCTCTGTCGGAGTTCTTCGCAGACCGGGCGAAAGCTCTTCTAGAGATAGAGCTGGACTCTCCATGTGTGGCCACAGTACAGGCGCTTGTCATATTGAGTTGCCACGAAGGATCTGCGAACCGGGATGCCCGCGGATGGCTTTATAGCGGTATGTGAGGGATGTTCAGAGATAGCGAGGCGTACAAAGCTGATTTGGATCCAGGGATGTCTACGAGGCTTGCGTTTGATCTCGGCCTACACATTGACATGACACCCTACGTCGAGAAGGGAGAAATGGAGGCATTTGAAGCTGATGTACGACGAATAACATTTTGGGGAAGCTACACTGCCGATCAGTATGCTTTTGTGGCCATATTAATGCTCTCGAAGGGTCTGACATCGTTGCAGTTTTTGGGGCTTCTATCTAGGAAGGCCATTCCGGATGAACGCAGGAGACATCACCGTTCTGAACCCTGCGTCAGATTTAGGCGCAGAGAAAGAAGGTATATGGTATCCTTATGGCCTCCCAACGAAGTCGGACGCCATGAAGCACGGGATAAGGAATCCGAACGAATTGATTAGCAGGCAATTTGCCGTTCTATGGGAAATAATCTCACCCGCCGGTCCTATTCTGTGAGTGCTTAACATGTTCACACCTTGAAATAGATTGTTTGTATTTTCTTTGAAGTGTACTAATATCGTGTAGGTACGGTTGCTCCGATATACCTCGGCATGATCTTCAGAGGTTGTGCCATCGGGTAACAGATGATCTGTTTGCCTGGAAAGCAAGTCTTCCTTCTATCTTAGATATCAACCTTGAAAACGACACTACTCCGCAACTTCCTCACCTCCTAATGTTGCAGTATGTTAATGCTTCCTCTTGGATTAAAACAATACCTAAACTGACTGAAATCTAGTATGCAATATCACCAGATTGTGATTTTCACGCACAGACCTTGGGTCTCGAAAAGCTACATCCAGCCGCGCAGCCCTCGCCAGGGACCGGGCTATCACCATGCTCGGAGAATGTGCATTGAGTCCTCGACGGCAATTGCACGGTTGCTCTATCTTTACGAGAAGTTTTATACATTCCGTCGCATGAACAACCAAGTCGTGGCCATCATCTTCAGTGCGGCTTTGATGCTCCTCTATGTCTCGATTTCTAACACCCCCCATCCAAGCAAAAGTCCCAGCGATAACGGCAACAGCAACGCGGAAAGGGTTGCCTACTTGAATCTTTGTTTCCGTGCACTGGACGAATTGGGCCAGTCTTTCGAGAATGCTAAACGAACCCGTGACTTCCTAGTTAGTCTGCAGCGAAGGTGGCAGGCTCACATGCGCCGGTCAGGTTCAGCAGTGAAGCGTCCAATAAGCAACCGGCCGTCATCGCAACAGCTAGCAGGTCTTAGTTCGGACACAGGCGTTTCGAGGAAGAAGACACGAATCACTGCCTCCGAAAACCATATCAACTACCCAGTTTCTATCAATTCGATGCCACAGGCAACTACTGACGTCCCTACCCAATCACAGACACAACCACCTGGGCAACCTCTAGATTCTATCCAGCAAGTTGGGGTTCCGAGTGAATTTGACTGGATTCGCAATTCTGATCTACAGTTGCTTTCCGGTAACTTTGGGAAAAACGGGTTCTCTCAGATGGGTAGTGCCAATACCTTCGGGGATGACCCTGTACTGCCCAGTCTGTCCGGCATTGAGCCTTGGTGGGATTCGTCCGGGGGGAACGCTTTCGGGGAATCTTTGTAAACAATCACATAAATTAATATGTTACCAATATCGTTTAAGCAGGCGTCCGGCTTCATACAGCCTGTAGAGTTTGGAACAGGGTATAAGTTCTGTGTTTCTGAAATTTCTCTCAGGATTCCGTATGAGTGCCGCTGCTTGTTCGAGGGAGGTACTTGAGTGATTCTGGAGTGCTTCACCGGGATCAAATTGCCCTATGACAATTGTAACTCTGATTTCTATCAAACATGAACGATTAAAAGAAATCATATTTCAACAACAGTTTCTATGGTGAAGCACATGACAGTTAGCATCAATTCCGCGGTTCGAATACACATGGGAACAGTGCATAATATCTTTGTTGGCCCTTTCCATCCAGATGAATTCATATATACTCAATCTTCTTATACATTCTTAAATCCCAACTCCGTTGTTTCGAACCGCGTTGAAACAGCAACTTACCTGCGTCGCGATCTGCCCTCCGTAACACACCATCCACCCATTCCGCGGCATTGCTTCCGCTAGAATCCGATAGTATCTGAGCTAGTGAGACTCGACGTTCACCAAAAGGCCTTTTTTCACGACCCCAGAAACATGCCCAGCGCATAACTTCAACCATCCGACCAGCCCGTTGGTGCAGGATTGAACTTCCTCGACGGGAAGTATTCGGCCTAGTGCGTTGTCATGGCCTCTGAATCTGGAATGGGACCATCGGGGACGAAAGAGACGAACCCCATGACAAGGTCAGTTGTAGCTAGATGCTCGATTGCGATGAAATCGCCTCGTATTACGCGCGCCGGAGTCTAGACCGTACGGCGGCTTGTAGGATCGGCATTCTCTGTCTGGATATCATTCTGATCGACTACTGTCGCACATCCTTTCCCGCCGTGAAAGAGAATCGGGGATGCAATGGCACCGAAATACCGTCCCGGGGGGGGGGGCGAAAAAGATCATGTTCGTGCTTCGGGTAAAGTAACCGAGTTCTGTGGGAGTAAGGGGGGGGGTTTCTCTCTGTTTTACTCTTAGATGCTGCAAGTCACGGTGCCAGTGGTTACTAGTAGTAGAACGAAAGGGAAATTCCCGTGTGTCAGTACATTTATAAATCAGTGATAGTTTCCGCTAGTCATCTGACCGAAGACATTGAAAACAACTTCTTCAAGTGTTGAAACTCTCCCAGAAACCTAAGAAAAGACGAGTCAAGAAAATTCCCCGAATCAAGTGGACAAATCTTCTAACAACCTGAGATTAAATCCTACAACAATGGATGGACGTTCCCTCTTGCTGAAGTTTCCGCAAAGTCAAAATATCAGCCAGGCTGGTCTATATAAACACAGCCTCTTCCTCGCGGCGTCCCTGTGAAATCCACCCACCCGTATAACTTTCTAAACAGCAAAAGAATCGGCTTAGTCGTTTTTCAATATGGCCGACACCACCGGCGTGAAAAACTCGCTCCATGATATTGTTAGAGAAGGTAAATTTATTGAAATACCAGACGACACGGCCCTCGACCTCTTCAAGGAGGCCTTTGGGACTGAGCTCAGCCACTTGAGGGACGCAAGTCCCACTGTGGAGTCCGGTGCAAGCAAGCCATTGCAAGGGTCACCCTCTCAGAGAGTCTTCCGGAGGGATTTCCACGAGGTCAATCGGACACTGACCAGTATGCTGGCCATCAAATGGGTGCTGGCGGGCGATTATGCGACATTCACTGGCGGCCAAAAGGACAATAAGCTCGAGGTGGGCTCATTTGAAAAGCTGCAGACGTTCTGTCGCGATCGATTGCCCACCCCAGAGGAGATCTATGCTCTTATTGTTGCAATGGCGATAGACGATATAGGGAAGGACAAAGCCCTTGCCAAGGATCTGGGGATGGTCGAAAAGAACCATGCGGAGGTGCTACTGGAAGCTGTGAGGAGGGAAAAAGTGCCTGCATTGGAGACCGTCACAGAGCAAAACAAAAAGGACATCATCCAAAGCCTAGAGATCGGCTCGAAGCTGGATATCTCGCAAATGGTGCAGGGGGAAACAGTCCCGCGAAGTTTGCTTGTTCTGAACGATGGCAGGAGGCTGGAGAAAGCATTCAACATCAAGGCCATGGTGACGTTTCTCGATGTTGGAGGAGCTGCTGCGCATTGTAACCCCCGCGGATGTGTTGTGATGACCCAGCCCGTTTTCCGTCACTATATGAAGGCAATCGAGCTTTTGGATTCCTATCGCCAGGAGGAGAGTCCGGACTGGACAGAATGCTATGGGAAATACCTGGCTTATCGGCATGCTATCCTGGAAGGTGCTGGGTTGGTTTCGTTGTCTGCTGAGACGCTGGAAGGGCGTGCGCTCCTTCGACTTCTTTGCATGGGACGAGTGGAGACCAAGGCACGCGCAGACCAGTTTCTCTCTGCATTTACGAGTTTAGTACCTGATACAAAGCAGAAATTGGTGAACGGGCTGAGTGTAATGGGAATCGGGGATGGGAAGGCCATTCTTCCCTACTATGCACCCGGCATCCTGTCAGAGATGCTGAGGGGTGTACCCGAGGACAGAATTATGGAGTTCTTGAGAGTCTTTATGCGGTTTCTAGTTAAAGTGTATGATGGCTCCCAACCAGACCGGACGAAACCTGATGATCTGGAGGAAAGAGACTTGGCAGGTTTTCAGGAATTGGTTAAAACCGCCGATTTCAAAAGAGACCCAGAAATCCTGGTGCGTGAATTGGACAAATAGCGGGATTGCGAATGCTTCTTCTTCTTCTCTTAAAGGGCGTCTCGGTTTGCATTTTATCTGTTTACGGTAGTAGACTTGAAGCAGTTCTGCTCGGCTATGCGATGTTGTCAAAACAAGCTGATGTTCTCGAAAAAGCAATGGCAGGACAATGGAAGTGATAATATGATGACGAATAATAAACTATTTACAAGAACGCTGTACACGTATAATTGAATATACTTGCTGTCGATTGGCAAGAAGACAAAAAAGGCCCCATTTTGGCTAACCAAGACGCCCCAGAAATTTAACTAATTAGTTTGCAGTCGACTGAAGGAGGCGCTTTTCAGCGGATCGTCCATATCAAGTCCAGCACCAGTGTCTCCCCCAGACACAGAACGGACCACCTCAAGCGACAACTGTGGATCCCTGGAGTAGACCCGTAAGCCCACGACACATACGGCATTCCAAGGGTCACTGACGGTCTCCTCTGGACAGTCATTGGATGTCGAATGTGCGGTTCTCGGCTCTTCTAGTTCGTCAAGATGCATATCAATGTCTGGATCAAACTCGAAGCCCTCTAGCAGGTCTAGATCTTCCTGGTACGATGAGGGGCTTGAGTATGATGAGTCTAAAGTTGACTGTAAGGACTCCTTCTTCCCAGTGATCGCGTTCTCAGAAACATGGACGCCGTGGCACTGGATGACAGGAACACTGCCATTACTCTGAACCTTCGTACCGAGGCTATCACCAGAGCCGTTACCCAGCTCGACCGGCGACTGCACAGGTCCATCAGTGAGGATCTGTTCAATGGCTTTGTTCCTAAAGACGTTGCCGTGATGTTTTGCAGAGCGCCTCTCTGAAATCCTCTGTTTCCGGGCGGCCATTTTCTGCTCCCGTATCCAGTCTTTTTGTAACCGTTTTCGGGTGGCCTCGATCTGTTTCTGTTTTTTTGCTGCCTTGCAACGCTGCTCTAACTCCTCGCGTGCTCGCTTCTCACCTTCCGTCTCGACTACCATGGCTTTGGCGTGTGCGAGGTCGTACGAGAGTCCAATCTGGACGAGCTTTTCTCGTTTGATTGGTGCCAGGCGGCTTACGGCTTCCTCGGTGGATTCCATATCCTCGTTCCTGTACGCCGTGACTTTTATCAGAATATGGTAGCGACCGGGTTCGAGATCAACTTCTGCGTTCACGGATCGACTAATCAGGTGGCTGCTGTGGCTGCGCACCATGTAGTCATCTTCGCCCTCCCTTTGCACCCGAAACTTGAGGACGAAGCCATACTCGCCAGCCAGTCCCTTGAAATAACGAGAGTCCAACTTGTTCGGGTTAGCGAAATCTCTAGCAGATCATCATGTCAAAGTAGCCTGGGCAGAGGGATATACCTGGGAGAGGGCAAGGACCACTGGACCTGCTTTGACCACGTTGACCACGAATTTAGTGCTGTGATAGTCCGCGGACCATGGAACATTAACAGTAGTCCATTGTTGTGCGATCGACCATTCAGGGCCAAATAGACGGGTTCGGTCGAAATGTTGATATTTCTTGAGAAGGTCGTTATAGGATATCCAAAAGAACTACGATATGTACTATTAGCATAGATCAATAGTCTCGGGTCTGGAGAGCCATACGCCATCATTGCCGAATTTGTGTCCTAGTTTTTCCATCCATTCTGGAGTCCATTGCTCTGATCCGTCGCTCCAGGCACCAGTCCATTCTTTCTTACCCCATGGATTCCTGGTTTTCGTGAGCTAGCTATACGAAGCCATAAATCTTCAAGCATACCTTAATCTGAGCAAGCGTTCTCCATCGATCTCTTTGGCCTCCATGATGGAGTAAGAATGATTCTCGGAGATACCCTTTCTGTCCCTTGGAGGGCCATGATATTTCGGATCCAGCCAGTTGGAGAATAGGCCGGTACCACAGCCAAAAAGGAATTCTTTGTTGACTTTCATCAGCTCCTCCTTCCAAAATCTGTCCTTGTCTAGGATGTTGCTCGAGAGGACCTCAGAAGTAACGCCGCCAGTCAGATCTTCAATAGCCTCCCTATAGAATGTCAGTTTCCACCACAATCTTTGATTGAGTAGTGATATCACGTACCCTACAAAGCCGCCTTCAATGGCCGAGAAATCGCCATGCGCTTTTGCATAAGCTTTCTCAAGCAATGGAAGCCATGTCTCGTTCTCATCGACACACTGAGCGAAGTACAGAGCGCGAGATCCAGTTTGCCAGACCTTGCGATACTCTTCTTCGGTATCAGCCCGATTGATGTCGTCCCAAATTGGCCGTTCATCTATTGACTCATCGTAATCGGCCGCCCGCAGATACAGTTTGTCGTCTACGATACATTGCTGCCATTCACCATCTGAAAATTGTAAGTGTCACTCATGTCAACAAATAATTGATAGAAACGTCTCCAATTACATACCTCGGTAGAAGATGAATCCGTAGACGCCGACTTTCTCGTTCCGGGCTACACAAATCTGCTCAATTAGACCATGTTTATTGCTCATTGTGCAGAGAGCAGCCATGAACCAACAATCCCCGTCACGACCCTGGCGCACGTCCGAAGCAGTTGGCCCATCAACGAAAAATCGTGGGTTCTCAAAAATCTCCTGAAAATTGAATCCACACATTAGGCATATCGCCACCGTTTAGAGGATTGTGTAACAAAACTCACCGTTACTCGTTTCACACCCCTTGGGCACATCCCCCCATTTTCCTCCCCAAGCCCATCCAAGCAATTCCTTCTCCTTGACTTGAGATCAACTTCTATGTCGAAGTGCGGATCCGTATATTTCTGGTTTAGTCGCTCGCATTCTGTCACAATGCGGTCGACGGCTCGTTGGCACTCCTTTCGGGCTTCCTCGTAGTGCTTGCCCGCATCCTGTCCCTGGATCACGCCTTTTGGCACCCTTTCTGCCTTGGTGCGTGCGTAATGGTTGTCCGGAAGGACAGTATAGACTCTTCCAGGGAACTTGGTGTTGAACTGATCCCAGAATTGTCGCAAGGTTTCCTGTGGGGTTTGGCTTGCCCTTTGCTTTCGACTTCCCGAGCGTGTTGAGAGTGGAGGAGTGAAAACCATGTTGGCAAGATCATCATCGTGGTCCATTATTGTGAGTTTCTTGGAAGCACCACTGCCGGGTAAAGATCTCAAGTTGGGTGATGATGAGATTTAGTTGCAATGCCCAGAGTCATAGCTATAGCAAGATGGGCTTTTATAAGGAAAGTTGAGAATCTCCCCTCGAGTCCCAGCAACGGAAAAAAGAAGAAGAAAAAAAGAGGCGTACTCAGCCCATCCCCTTGAAACAAAGGCATCCCACGGATACCCTGTGTCGGTACCTGAGGCTGAGCGAATTAGACTGCTAAAGTTCGTACACAGCTCTTTTCTTCCAAACGGAGTACGGAGTAGTACCACAGCATTCCTTGGAATTTGCTGTCTGATTGTCAGCCCGGAACGCCTTATACGAAATAGCTGGGGCTAGCCTTGCTTCCTTAGTCCAGTGATTTTGACCATAAGCGAATGATATGCAAGCTGCGCTTTTGCCGAATACTT
Organism: Aspergillus coremiiformis; assembly: GCA_009193565.1. Taxonomy (NCBI): domain Eukaryota; kingdom Fungi; phylum Ascomycota; class Eurotiomycetes; order Eurotiales; family Aspergillaceae; genus Aspergillus; species Aspergillus coremiiformis. The sequence continues at coordinate 20,560 of ML739090.1, read as the reverse complement.
CCTAAACCCTTTGGGTCAACGGGCTGTCAGCTCGAGCTGGCAAAACTCATGAATATTGAATTTGGCCCCCATTTGGCACCCTCAAAACAGGGCGGCATCACCGTTCCATCTTGGCTGATCGGATTCTCCATGCAGATGAACTGCTATATTTGAACATGACATTTTTGATTATCCTCTACTCCGTACCTTAGTAAGCGCACAACGGAATACCGTTTCAGGATGAGTGGCAACTTAGGAATGCAGCCAGTGATTCACCTTCTTGTGAGTCTTGTCAAGCCTGACAGGTCGAGAAAGGAGTAAACTAGAGTTTCCTCTCGGAGGCTGTGCAAAAGCCCTCTGCTTCCAAGCGTCTGAATTGCGGGGCTTAAGATGAACCAGTACTTGATATCATTGGATGCTCCATCATCACTCGTGATGGAGAATGCGATGTTGAAATCGACCGCCGAGTGAATTCTTCGACTTCCCCACTCCCACTTAAACCTTCAGAAGGAGTTGTTGAGGCTGATCTCCATTGAAGTACAGAGTACGGAGTAAAGGAAATTGGTTATTCTTACTCCGTACTGGTCAATGGCACGTTCAACCACGTGATACATACAACACGTGCCGAAGCGTTGTCCCTTGGGACTTACACAGTACGGAGTACATAAAGAAGATTTGTAAATGGGTATGTATGTATACATCAAGACAACACCTCTTGCAATATCCAGTGACCTTAGTTCTTTCCTGCCAGACATCGCACCATGATTAACGCCACGAACAAAGGGAATACAAGACAATGAACCGTAGACCAGTCGAAGAGGAAAAGAAAAGAATAGAAAAGAGCATAACAACATCGAGGATATTCAGTGGGTAGAGACGAAAAAAAAAAGAATGAGGATGTTGTTACGCTATGAGTATTGTGGCCAAGAATCTACGGCGGCCATCCCCACGAACACATTACACTCAAAGAAAATTCCTTTCAGTGAGCTCCACTCCTACGGGTGCGGCCGGAGTAGTAGGAGGTACCATACTGGAAGTACGGATGCATGCATGCCTGCTTAGCAGAAATGCGTCGTGCTGGGTCATATTCGAGAAGGGCGTCGAGGAAGTCAAGACCGTCTTCTTCTAAACCAGGAACAAGTGCGCGGGTTTCTTCACGCTTCCACTTGGGGAAGGTCGGCTTGAAGTCAGGGAAGGAAGTGACGCCAGGCCAGGCGTTTTCATCCGGAGTACCCAGGAGTCTGTAGAAGAGAGCAGTTAGAGATGATGTGTCCTTTTTGTCCCCGTTATATTGTGTATGGGTCGGCATACCGGAAAATCTTGAAGATCTCATCGATTTCAGAGTCTCCAGGGAAAAGCGGCTTTCGAGTACACATCTCCGCAAAGATGGCACCACAAGACCACATGTCAACCCCAGTGGAGTACTGGCGTCCGCCGAGGAGGATTTCGGGAGAGCGGTACCATAATGTCACAACCTAAGACAGAAACGCTCAATAACATGTCACAGTAAGAGCAATCGAGTTGAAATAGAAATACCTCATGGGTGTAGGTTCTCAAAGGAACACCGAATGCTCTCGCCAGTCCAAAATCAGCCAACTTCAGGTTACCGTCACGATCGATCAAAAGGTTCTGAGGCTTAAGGTCCCGATGCAAGATACGGTGACTGTGGCAATAACGAATTCCCTCAATCAGCTGAGCCATGAACTTCTTGACCATGGCATCTCCTAGTCCCATGTTTTTGCTTAGTGCAGAGCCATCCGGAAGTGCTTTGCCACGTCCACCTTCGCTAACAGGAAGGGCCTCCATGTATTTCTTGAGATCCAGATCGAGGAATTCGAAAACGAGATACAGTTTGTGACCATCCGCATGAACAATATTGAGGAGTCGTACAATGTTTGGGTCGCTCATTTCCTTCAGCAGGGAAATCTCACGGATGGCCGTGCTCGGGACACCTTCATCTTCTGCCTCTAACCGAATCTTTTTCAAGGCGACGATGCGGTTAGGATGTGTGAGTTCCCGGGCTTTGTAAACAACACCATATGTTCCTAGTCAAATTGAGTCAAGTCAGCCACCGAAAAGTCTCGGTTATAGAAAAGCGGTAATCAAGGGTTGCAGGCCCAGAGTCACACTTCGGAATCTTACCCTCTCCGATTTTCTCAATCTTTTGGTAGTTCTCCATGGTGATTATGGGAACGTGAAGGATAATTTACAGACTTGACTCCAGCAAAGAATACTAAGTCAACGTCTTATTTGAGCCACCTGAACGCGGGGTAAAAAGCAGAAATACACTGCAAAACGACAGCGTCGTGTTGCCCGGGGAAGAAGCGAGAAGAAAAACAATAAACGGGGAGTTTTTTGGTTGGCGTCACGTAGCTGCGAGGTGTCGGTTTGAGGAGATGGTGGTCAATGGTTAGGGAGCGACAGACTGATCGCCGGCTAAGCTCCAATCCCAAGCATCCAAGGATTTTGACCAGTCAGTTCCGAAAACCTGCGTTGTCGAGTCAATGGGCAACTTCACTGGAGGCTTTTCATGCTCGTTCGGTGGTGGGGAACGAAGGCGGTCAACATGATATCAACAACGGTACGGAGTAAACAAACTCGCGTCTAAAGGCGGTGAGCCACTGGAACGGTTGAACTTTCATTTTTGTTTTTTTTTACTCTCGGGACGTATATCCATACTATCTTAGAGACCGACAAGAAATCCTCAGATCTTTCAATAGATGCCGGGATTTCACATGTCTAATTGTCGGTAGAAAGACCGAGGATCATGCGGCTCTGAGATAGTTCGCACTAGTACGGAGTATACTGGAACTAATGCTTTACAATGCAGGGCACTGATTCACCGAGTATTAATCTGCATATATCATTCTTTTGCTATGGCTCACATTAAAGAACTCAATGCTCATGAACGCCCGCCAGAGGCCATCCGTCACCGCTACAAAGAAATCCAGAAAGCTACGCTATCAGAGATAGAGTTGGATAAGAAAATCATCGATCTTCAAGCTATCGACCCCGATAAGCTTCCGAGTGGCATATCTCTTGCGCAATGGATGTCTGGTGAGCAGGTCCAGCCGGGATTCCACCAGTTTGTGCGTGCATACAAAGGAAACCAGGAGCATGGAGATCCTTCTAATAAGGACATACCAGTTTACACGCATCGGTCCGTCTCTGGTCAGCATTTTGCCCTAGCGTCCTTGTTAAATCATTGCAACTGAATAGCTCCTAACGAGTGGTAGGTTTGCAAATGATCCCGTCATTGCTCCCTCCGGCGGTACAAATAGAGCTATTGTCTCGTTTATTGCATAGAGATTTATCCAACATGGAGCATCAAACAAACCTCCATCTACACTACAATATCACGTACCCCGGTCAAGCGGGAAACTCGCCCACTAAGTGTGACAATATCTCAGAAGGCTCTGATGTACTTTCATTCTTCGAAGATAATCCGGCTCGTGTCATTTACCCGAAAGATCCTGACGTACATAAGCCATTGACCGTTCAACAAATTCTGAATAGGAAGCTCCGATGGGCAACTCTGGGCGGCCAGTACAATTGGACTACCAAAGAGTATCCGATGGAGCGCCCGCCGGCATTCCCGGACGATGTCGCAAATGTCCTTCATGCAGCATTTCCACAAACAGAAGCTCAAGCAGCCATAGTGAATTTCTACTCTCCAAGGGATACTTTGAGCCCCCATCGAGATGTCAGTGAAGAATGCGATGTTGGTTTAATCAGTGTCAGCTTTGGCTGTGACGGCCTGTTCCTCATCAGTCACGATGATGGAAAGGGCTGTGAAATTGTTCGACTTCGCTCGGGGGATGCTGTGTACATGGACGGCACGTCACGCTTTGCATGGCATGCTGTGCCCAGGATCATTCCAGGAACATGTCCAGAATGGCTAGCTGATTGGCCTGGATCATGTGCGGTTGACGATCCAGACGCCTCAAAATATGATAGGTGGAAGGGCTGGATGTCAGGCAAGAGAGTCAATCTGAATATTCGACAAATGACAGTCATGAATACCCAAAGCTGAACTATTGAATAATACAGAAAAAGTGGAAATATTGACTCACGATAATACAATTATACCCCTAACTCAGACTAAGCACAGAGTCATTACCTGTAAATATCTCGACAATACTACCTACTCGTACCTTGTAGTATATTTGACCATATAAACCACCCCCTACTCTTAGTAACTCAATGTTAGCTAGGTCATTCTGGAGTAGCACTGCTCAAGTATCCCCAAACTAGCAACCGCAAACAACACATCAAAAGATTATGAACACGTGAATTCCCACTGAAGGTACTTTTTAGTATACTCTTTTCCTCTTCTTCTGCCACCACCGCACAAACAACTCCATAGCTCTGTGTCCTCCCCCTCTAATACAGGCACTCAACTCGACAAGCTCAAAGGAAAAAAAGAAAAGAAAAGAAATTAGCTATAATTCCATATTAAAACAAAATATTGACAGAAAAGATTAAACAAGCCAAGCAGGGACACCTCAAAAAAGGTGCCAGGTATATAAAGAAAAGCAAGTCTATGCCGCATCTAAGTTCTGCGCCTCACACATTTTCGCATAAATACCACCTTGCTCAACCAACTCACCATGCCGACCGCACTCGACAATCCTACCACCCGAAAACACAAAGATACAATCCGCCTCTCGAACAGTGGAAAGTCTATGAGCAACGGCAACCGTGATTCTCTCTCCGCTTGTTGCAGCTTGCATCAACGCGCCCTGGACCACCCTCTCCGACTCCGTATCAAGTGCACTCGTCGCCTCATCTAAGAGTATAACTCTGGGGTTCCGAATCAAGGCCCTCGCAATCGCAATTCTCTGTCGTTGCCCGCCAGATAGCTGGCTGCCACTTGTCCCACAGGGCGTTTGGAGGCCGTCCGGCAGTGAGCAGATGAAATCCCATATATTGGCTGCTCGACAAGCATTTTCAACTTCGGAGATCGGAGCGTTAGGCGACGCTGACGGTGGAATCTCTAGTCCGTACGAAATGTTCTCCATAATAGTGCCTGGAAACAATGTCGGCTCCTGTTGCACGAGAGCGACTTGTTGTCTGTATAAGATCGGATTCATGTTGCTCAGTGGGGAAGAATCAACCCTGATGGTGCCTTGTGTTGGATCGTAGAAGCGTTCTAACAGCGAGATCATCGTGCTTTTACCACAGCCGGAGGCGCCTACTAGCGCTATGAATTGGCCTTTTTGAACCTGGAATATCATACCGATATTAGATGTAGAACGAGGAAGCTTGGTGACCAATTTTGGATACAGCTGAAGGATGGAGGTGATAGGAGGCATACGTACAGTTAAGGATACCCCTTTCAAAATACGGAGGTCAGGAGCAAGGGGGTAGGAAAACTGAACATCTTGAAAATCAATATTTTGGCATTTGTCTGATGGCACGTTGTCTTGATTTTCTGTCGTTTCTTGGATCAAGGGTGAGAGGCTTGTTATCCAGAAATAGTAGTTGACCGCTTCATTGGCTTTCGTGAAACTGCTCGAAAAGCTGAATAGTTGAGCAGCTGCCTGTCCAGAGAAATATACACCTATGAAAGAGACGATGAGCTGGTAAAAGCTGATGTCTCCGTCATGAATTAGTTTGGATCCCCACCTAGGATCAAAGTCAGTCTTAAGATTCCCCCGAAAAGAGACCCAGAGTGCGAATGACAGATATAGGGACTGAGAAGTAGGAAAAGGGGCATCAAAAAGGGGGGGAAAAAGAACACGTACCAAAATCCTAAACCAAGGATAAAATACTCAATAGACTGAGTTAGGGAGAACCAAATCATCATAAAAAACATACGGCCAGTCGACTTTCGAATTGCCTGATCAAGCTCATTGGTATACCTCTTCAAGATATGCTCTTCCATAGCGAGTGAGGAGACTGTTCGGATAGCAAGTACTGCCTCCGATGCCATTGAAGCACTCTGAGAGAATCTCTGCCCCATATCCGTATCCATCTTCGCTTCAAGGCGGATCCGCGTATAACCTGCCAATAACATAGGGGGTAACCCGACTAAGACTCCCATGACACCTAGCTTCCAGGAGACAACAAGAGAGAGAATGCTGGACGCAAGTATGTTGATGGCCGAGAGAATAACAAGGGCGATGTTAAAGCCCATGAGCTCCTGAATCGCTTGTGGATGGGAATCAAGCCGACTGGTTAATGCACCAACTGTATTTTCAGGTCGGTCGAAGAACCGGAGGTCTTGCTTAAGTATGGAATCTAGGAGGTCATGGCGGAATTTCTTGTTGATTGTCTTAACACCCCAGTTAATGAGCAAGTCTTCTTAAGCAAAGAGGGTAAGTACGTACCTGTGCAATAGTGTTTGTAGACCAACCCAGGCCAAAATAGACAACAATACAACCAAGTGACATTACGAGATACATCAACGCAATGAAGTTGCCTCGTTCGACCATGTCCGGGGCGTTGAAGATATCCATGACATTGGCTAGAAGTAGCGCTTGGCCAGGGAAAATTGCAGCTAGAACAAGTATTAGTCGATTTGATAGATAATAATGAGAATATGTGAAAATATCAAAGCTTACCTCCCGCCGCACAACAGACAAGAGTGATCAAGTACCAAACCCTAAGTTCGGGTGTTCTTATAACCAGGTTGGCTATATTGCGCAGAATACCGCTCTTTTTGTATATTCCAAAATCTTCGCGATTCTGGAGTATTGTCAGCCGCCGTGCCTCAGCCGTTTGATACCGAGCAAGCGACTGGACAGGCCCTGCCTCTTTATTAGGCATTTCTTCATCGGTACTTTGTTCCTCATTCTCTGCTGATCGTGTTGCTGATAAATCTTGTGCCTTGACTAGATTTGCATATGCTCCTCCCTTAGAAACTAACTGGTCATGCTGGCCTTGTTCGACAATTTTCCCTTTTGACATCACCACGATGTTGTCAGCGTTGCGGATAGTTGCCAATTTATGCGCAATCACTATAGTGGTCCGGTTCCTGGAAGCACGATCCAAAGCTTGCTGCACGATGCCTTCGGCGTGTGGATCCAAAGCGCTAGTGGCTTCATCCAAGAGCAGAATCTTAGGTTCAGAGATAATGCTGCGTGCAATGGCAATTCTTTGTTTTTGCCCCCCTGATAGAAGGCCTCCTTTTTCACCAATTGGCGAGTCGTAGCCATGTGGAAGGTTCATGATGAAGTCGTGGGCAAATGCAAGTCTAGCCGCATCTTCTACGCGTCTTTGCTGATTTTCAAATGGAGCTGTCTCCCATGGTGTGCCAATAAGGCCATTCGCGATGTTTTCGAACACGCTCCCATTGAAGAGGACTGGTTCCTAGTTATTGTCAGCCTGTCTTGGATTCGCGTATTTCATGAAACTCTTAGTTACCTGCTGCACAAGTCGAATGTTTGTGCGAAGCCATTTCAGATTCAATTGCGCAATATCTTTGCCGTCTAACCTTATAGAGCCCGCTGATGGTTGATACCACCGTTCTAGAAGCCCGACAATTGTACTTTTTCCAGACCCACTGGCTCCCTTTTTACCGTGAATGGGTCAGCGTAATGTCGGCTCGGACATAGAGAAAATATGGGCAACTTACGACAAGGGCGGTGACTTTTCCTGCTGGAACATGAAGGGAAAAGTCATCTAGCACACGTACGTTTGGGCGACTAGGATAATTGAACATAATGTGGTCGATATCTATTACACCGTGAGTATCTTGAGGCTTATCCCCGGACTCGTCGAGCGGATTGATCTGGGACTCTCTGTCAATCAAGATAAATAGTTCTGCTGCCGCACTCGCCGCGCGTGTGAACGTCATCATATGAGGAGCGATGGTCGAGATGGTACCTGCCGCAATTGTTACGGAGAAAAGGACCCTGTCGTGTGTTAGCAAAGGGCCGTAGTATGCTGGTTTGATCAAAACCGAACGAAGGGAGAAAAAAATGCCTGCATACGTGAATACCGTTCCAATGTCTGGAATATCTCTTCTGGCGAGCATTTGAATGCCCTGCCAAAATGCCAAACCCATCCCCGCATATATAATGAAATATTCCGAGCCGAACAAGACACCATATAGTGGGTTTTTCTTCTTCCCGATTTCAAACACATTCTGTAAGTACTGTTCATACTTTTGGACGATCCTGGGCCGCAGACTGAAGGCGTGAACAGCTCGAATACCACTGAGAATATTTTCAGCATAGGATGCCGACTGGGCGTTGAGTTTGAGGATTTTCGTCTCATAATTAGCATCAATGACTGAAAGCCCCCCACCAACGACAAGCAGAGCCGGAACGATGCAGATGATAATCAATGTCAGCTTCCAATGGGTGGCAAAGGCAATGATAAAAGCTGCTATGAAGGTTGCAATGGCCTGGATGAAAAGTCCCAGTTTTTCTGAGATTCCAGAATGGATCAATTTGCCATTGGATGTGGCTTGCGTCGATATGGAGCCGCCAGTTCCTTGGTCGAAATACCCTGTTTCCTGGCTAAAGGCGGCACGGAGATATCTACATCGAATACTGTTCGTCAAGTGGTAGGCGACGTATGTGAGGAGGGAAGTGTAGATGTAGGTACAACCAAGCCGGCCTATCCCAATGTAGACAAAATATAACCTGTATTTGACCTGTTGTGTCAGCTGGCGGGGAAATGTCTCTTCGGTAACAGTACTGGGGTACTCACGAAAATTTGCTGACTTGAGACATGAAGTTGTCTGGCAAACTAGTGCCTGCAGTAGAGTCACTGAGAAGTGTCATGAACTTGCCCAGTACGAGGTTTACTGTGGCCAGGCCGACGCCAGAGCCAATTGAAGCCAGCAGGCCGATAAATGCCAGGACATAATCAATCCGTCGACCGAATGTGAATACTCTCTAGGGAAGTTCAGCATGAGTTAGTCGGATCAGTCCAGGTATGCGCGAGTCTTGAACAGGGAGTGATTCTGACTTACAAGAAAAGCTTTGAAGGTGGAATGGCCTTGATCGTCTCCATCATGCTTTTTGCTGTCTTTGACAGAAGATTTTGAGGAGTCAGTCGCTGGCTTCTCCAATCCTACTGAATCGGCCATGCCTGGAAGGATTTAGTACTACCAGGTATTCAAGTTAAGTGAATAGATAAGAATACTAGCAATGCTCATAAGCAACTTGAAGAACTTGAAACCATCACGGAATGGTAAACACCTAGAATACTGGACCAAATTTTCAACTTCAAGTTTTAGATTAAACACAGTACCGTCAGAACCCCGGAGGTTGTTCCAGCCTATTTATATCATTCTTATGATGCATATTTAAACAGTTATTCTTGGCGTGGATAGTTTTATTGTTCGCCATGTCAGATAGTCAACCTGATGGCCACAATAAGTACCTGCCAATTTTAGTGCAGCCAGGAATGTGATAGAATGAGTGAGTTGGACAAAGAACAAGCAAACCCCCTGAAAGATATCAAAATGAGACGGAATTGCGGGATGCTCAAACCCCGTTTCCGAACGCCGGGGTGCGGGTTCTTGGCACCCCGCAACTCCGTAGTACGGGACCGGACGGGAGCCACGTTCAACTTTCCACTTTAGGTCCAACTTTGCGCTGCTTTTGGCTCACTGAGCGGCCCTGAGCACGGGGTGAGCACAAAAGTGTGTGTCCTGAGTGATCTCTGATACTGGAATGCAGAAACTGGTAAGATTTAGGTCAGCGGTGGTAGAGAAACTTGGCAAAAAGTTCTACCACCGCTGAGATATGCTTTGGGCCAATTTCCTGGAAGCTTGCGACAACAGCGGCCCCCGGAGGTCAAGATAAATAGTTCTGCATTACTACCTTGAAGCAAGAAAATACTATGAGAGAGCTGTACTTTGCCAAGTGTTTGAAGAACACATTTCAATATGCCTCCAATCGACCCGGACAACATACTATTCATTACGATCCATCTGCCAGGGAACCACCCATGGAAACGAATATGGATTTTGAGATTACTTCAATAAGCCATATGACATGACGTGATAAATAATTGGCCTAGACGACCAAGATCGCGTTTTGCCTCCCTTCTCAGTCTTCCTGACAAGTGGACTACTAAAAGCAGAGAACACTTAAAGTAGTCTCGAACACATGAACTTTTCAGCAAAATCGTGGTCGTACCTGTTCATTTATATCGACATCATTATATGGATGCAATTGTGATTATTGGCATGGAAACTTACAAGATATCAAAGCCTAAAAGGCTGAGAAAGGCGCATTAGAATCAAGCAGAGACGTTTCTTTGTGACATTTGTTGTTGTGGTTGGCCAGAATATTGGTAGGAACAGCAAGCAGATGGGCTTCTTTAGCCTTGCCACAACCGGGACAGTTGTGAGCCCCCACCGCAAGCAGAGCATCGAATAGCCATGATGCTTAAAAGAGTCTTCACTTCAAAGTGAATTTATGCAACTGAGTTTGCTTCTAGAACTAGGATGATAGAGATATCATTAAATGGAACAGGTGAAGCCCTCTTATATGTGTTTTTCAACGGCCATGGCTGAAATCTAATCCATTGCTCAGTTGCAAGCACAGAGATCCATTGGTGAAATGATTTCCTGTTGTGTGAATCTCATGGCAAAAATCCCTAATTAGCTGAGAAAACCTGAATTGTAGGTAGTGCAGTGTACTCCGTACCTCGGGCTCTATAAACAGTTACACTGTATGCTGTCCACCGTCCGCGCCCTGTGAGTAGCCAATGGTGGTAGACATGGGAGTAATGATTGAGTGGATGTTTGCATGGCAGGCCCCCTTCCTTTGTGCCTGAATGTGATACTATATCCATGCAGGTGTACATGCGGCATAGCCAATGATAGTATGTCTCTCATACCTTGAGACCTGCCGTCATGGCGAGCACGATCACAGAAAAATCTAGGCAGCAACCATAGCGGCTCTTGCGTGAGGAGAAATCCCATAACATCTGCTCACATCTGCTGCATACAGAATTAGAATTAGGTTACCCCTCTATGGTATCCAAAGTACTCCATCCTCTCTGCTCTCTCCATCTTTTCTAAAATGACTAATCCGTATGAAGCGGACCCAGATAAGATCCCTACGACGGACCTATACGCTGACGTGCCCTCCTATGGTCGATACTTCCCAAAACCTGATGACTTCCATGTCGATAATCAGTATATCAACTCCCAGACTCCAGACTCCTTGAGATACTGGGCCTCAGTCATTAATCTTTGTACTGAAGAGAACCGAATTTACCCCGCTGATGCAGGCGGTCGTGATGTTTTCGCTCTAGGTGGTGTAATCGTGAAATCCAGTCATCTTCACGCGCGCAGGGATCCTCAATATCCGGAGATTGACTTTTCATACGCCGATGCAAATGAGATTCGGGCAATTGCTCTGGCAAAGAGCGTCTTAAGTAATGTTAAAGTCCCAGAAATCTACTTTGCGGGAAAAGTAATCTCTCTTTCTCTTCGCTAGTCGGGCGCAATAACTTACGTGTGTCTCTTCAGATCAATAGTCGTCAAGTGCTCGTCCAAGAAAGGCTTCCGGGGGTTGGATTATCTGTTGCATGGCCTTATCTGTCCGGAGAGCAAAGGAAATCCTACAAGGAACAAGCCAGGAAAATACTCCATCAACTTCACACTGTGAAGCCAACTGCAAATCTCAAAGCTCGCTCTCACGTGGTACCGGACCCGAACATACTCAGTAACGGTCGGATCAATCCGTTAGAAGGAGATATAATTTTTTCAGCCAACAATCACGATCCAGATATGAGTTTCATGCATAATGATTTCACCGCGTCCAATTGTATTGTTGACAATGACGCAGTTGTAGGGCTTATTGATTGGGAAATGGCAGGGTTTTTTGGCTGGAAAACCGCTGGAGAAATCCATCGTCGGATCAGGACCCCACAACGAGAGCATTTCGTGAATGCCAACTTGACTGAGAAACAGCTGCAGGATATGATGTTCTGGAATGACCTTTATGATGAGAGTGTCTTGGAAGACTCACCAATGATGCCTTAGCTGACTCTTCAATTATAATGAACTTGAGCATTATTTGAATTTTTGTCCTTCATCTTCAAATATCCTTGAAAGCGCGGCAAGTAGAAATGGTGCGGAAAATGAAGGGCGATTACTAAGTACTCTCCGAAAGGTCTCAGAGCTCTCTTCCAGTTCGGTCACATTAAGTTGCACAAATCTCAAGAGATGTAATAAAAGAGATTCTTTGTGGTTGTATAAGCATGGGAGAAGAAGGTCGCTGGGATTGCCATACACTCAAGGCTGGTCATATTCTCAATTAGGTCATGCAACAGCAACATTTCTATGAAGAGAGGATTCCTTTCGCCATCTCTCAACTTCGAAGCGATAAGCAGGTTCCTACCCTCACCAAGCACTTCGATGGTGGCCAATGCCGAGTATTCAAGGTAGACTTTGTAGGCGGCGAGAGTTGGGCTGTACGGGTGCCGCTTTTTGTCCGTAACGCTTCACAAGACACCATCATTCATCTTATTGGCTCTGAGGTTCGTGCTCTTGAAGAGCTTGAAATAAAAGGCTTCTGGTGGGCTGCGAAGCTCCGAGGCTGCAGTCTCACATTCGACAATGCCGTTGGATACCCCTTCATCGCATTGACATGGATTCCAGGTAGTCAGCTTTCGTGGTCTGACGATTTCCCGACACGGCCCATTCGGGACAAAGTCCTGAGCCAAGTCGCGGCAATACATGCGTCACTGATCGAGTACACCAAGGAGACCCGTAAGTCTATTGCTTTATCCATTCAGGCCCTTTTTGCTCATGATTCAAGGTACCACTGCCACAGATCATTTTATGCGAATAATACAAAACAAATTCCGCCGTGTCCGTAGTGGTCTTCTCCCAGAGATCACAGAACAGGACTGTTTGGATCAAATGAACATCCTCCCTGGTGTTCTTTTACCTGAACTTAACAAAGCCCCTTTCGCCATGGATCATGGCGATCTTTCACCGCAGAATATACTGATAGATGCACAGCACAATATAACAGGGTAAGCCTGTTGATAGTTCACAGGATGCAACGAAAATGCTAACTAGCTAAGTATCATCGATTGGGGTTTCTCTGCAAAGGTGCCTTTTCAACAAGCCGCCAGTTTCCCCCGAATCCTCCGTCTCCAGGATATTTCTCTGCCACCGAGTTTGGTTCTACAAACAGACCGGGAGACTTACATTGCATCACTTCAGTTCCAGATATCACAAGCAAGGAAATGGATGGCTCTCGTTCTATCTTTGGAAGATGTTGATTTTCGTGTTTGTTTTCTTGAGTCAATCATAAGCAAAGGGATGCATCAATCACTGGCTTGTAAAAAGTGGGAGGTTCCACCTTGCAAAAAAAGAGCGATGGATGAAGAGAAGATCTAAGCAAGAATGATCGCGGAAACACCTGGTATGGCCAGGAATGCATCGCTATATTTGGTATTAGCGGCATGCTGGTGATACTGGTTTTGTTGCTCCGGAAATGATGGATAGATGAGCTAAATCACAAATGATATGATTCATTCCAGTACTACATTATCTTGTCAATATTGTCTCCCTCTTTCTCTCCTTAACGAGACATTGGTATGTCAGTCGTAAATAAGTTAATCTTGCCTGATTACGGTCCCTTCGGTGCCCAGTGGGTAGTATCTGTTGATCTGTGACCAAATGGATATCACATGCCAGTGAATATACTCTGGATTCTTCGTCTTTCCTGCCACTCTTCTCTCAGTGACAACTATGACAGACTCACCAAACTGGGTAAGTTATCAACGTGAATCTGGTGAAATTCTGTCTCAGAAAATTACAGTAACTATTGGCGCTATATTTTGTCTGCTGGTTTGCAACTAAATGGATATCAAGACTGGTCACAGTTAGCACCGTCTGCTCTTCATTCACCGCCGACAAAGTCGACCATAGAGGGAGTTATTCTGACGCACCCTATATTCCTTGTACAATACCTTGCGCTCTCGATCCACAAATATCAAGGCTGAGCAAACAGTAAACCGGCCCACCCCAAGAAGGAAAAACAGTTGTCACTGATAATTTTAAATACATCTTCACACTAGTTAGTGAAGACTTTGTTCTGATTCTGATTGCGCCAGATATAAATCCTTTGAAAACAGCAGCAATGCTCTCCAGAGAGGCATGCTTAAAAATCTCCTGTATGTTCGTAAGATCCGTACCAACTTACTAGTCGTCTTGTGAAAAGCGGGCGTGGGTTGTCAAGTGTGGGTTTACTTGACAGGTTAAGACAGGTTCTGGATACTCTTCGATTTCGAGGCTGCCCATGAGAATGTTCAAACACCCATGGAGTAAGAATCTTCATCTCAGTATCTTTCATGTTTATGTTCACAATGACACTTTAAGTTGCTTGAAATAGTAGTAATCTTTCCTTACCTTCAATACGTTCCGCGCTAGCACTTCAGGATCAACAGCCCGAGAATGAACAGTCACTGACATGACGCTGGAACAATTGCGTGTTAGGGATAGTAATAATTAGATACAAGAGACAGTATCAAGCTCAGCCAAGCCTAACTCGTGCTAGTAGAACGTGTTGGTGCTGATAAATATTTCAGTACAAGGCTAGGAACCCGACAGCGGTGGTAGAGACTTGTCTTGGCACCACTGAGCTAAATCCTACCACCGCTGAGCTGTGTCCCTTGTCCCTCCGGAAGCAACCAGAGCAGCGGGTGCGTGCTCAGTGAGCAATCAGTGAGTGTCCCAGAGCGCTCACGTGTTGCCCTCACAAAAGCAGCATCCGCATCGGGCAACCTAGCGGATTGTATTGTCCCTACTAGATAGGTTCCAATACTAGGTTGCAGCTAAACACTACCTACTACTAGTAGTAAGTAGTACGGAGTACTCCGTACAGATACCCGACTCTCTCTTAGAAACTTAGTTCCAACAGTTTGTTGCCTAGGGACTATTCTTCTTCATCATATTACCGCCAACGACGGAGGTACACGCGATAGGCCCCAGTTAGCTTTCCCTCTCCGACTTGTCCTACTTCGGCTTAGATGGAGGAAGATTCGGAGGATTTGGTGACTGACGATGTCTCCGCTCTTGATACCACACACAAAGAGGAACAAAGCGCGAGAGAGAGTCAAAGACGTGCTGTATGAACTTATTCCTACCTTCCTGATTTGCACAATCGCCAGATCGCTCGTTGACCCATGTGACTCTAGTGTAGCCACTGTCGACAGCGAAAGGTTAGTAGTATGCAAGACTCCACCTCACCATCCCGCATGGTTTCAGACAGGTTAGGGAATAAGTTACTTAGATGCTCCCACTCCATTTTTTAGATTCGCTGTGATCGCTCTATTCCATGTTCCCAATGCATTCGAGCAAAGACTCGGTGTGTTTACGCTGGGCGCTATAGGACTAAAGAGAAAAGGCAACGAGTTTTGATCTCTGCCCAATAGTGAGTACTCCCACTCTCCTCTTGGTCGATTCCCTTGAGCACTTACTCAATATCGACAAGTGAACAAAGAATGGAATATATGGTGCAAAAGCTGGAGGAGCTCAGCGAGAAGGTGACCCGGTTAAGCAATGTTTCATCTATTTCGTCGGGCTCTCATCAGCCTGCGGTTGTCGAATCATCTACTGTGGGAAGCCGGGACTCAGGCCTCGACCCTTCGCCTTCTGTATCCCAGGTCCGACCCAATATTCGCTTGAAGGATTATACCGTGGCTTCCAAAGCCGAATACGAAGGTGGATCGTCACTGTCTGCGCACGCCATTTTCGCAACAAGGTATCTCCAAGATGTGGTCCGCAGCACAAACTCCGCCGAAATTGCAAAGGAGATGACCTCAATCCTTGATACGCTACACGGTATAATTAACGATCAGAAACAGCAAAGAGATACCCTTGAAAATCTATATCCACATGCCAAGCCAATACCGCAGGGCTCCAGTACAAGGCATCTTCCGATGCCCCCTGTTGAAATGACTCTTACATGCTTTCGGATGGCTAGAGGTACATACATCCTATCAGCTGAATCGTGTTTCTTTTGTGTATTAACCCATTTCTTCCATTATTAGAGCAGTCTAGGGTTCAGCGTTTCTGGCTTATCGAACTGGTTTCCCTTGCGCACTTCAACGATTACTTTTTGAGAGTTTACTCGCCTGGTCCAGCCACAGATGCCGATATGATCATAGTCAATGGAGGCCTTTATTGGCTTTACTGCGAGTGCGCTAGCCTATTTGAGGATCAAAAAATTAAGGAAAATTATATGAACCAAGCTATGCTGTGTCGGGATAACCTTGAAACGGTCTTATCAAACCTCCCATTTCACATGCCAGTCACCGTTGATGTTGTCTTTTCCATGAATATTGCAGTAAGCTTATAAACCTATTTCCTCTACTTTCTTCTCCTGTCTCAAGTTGGTAGTAGTTGCTAAATTCATTGCATTAAGGCAACATACTGCCTTCAAATGGCCAGGCCATCAGTAGCATGGAGCTTCATAACTACGGCATCTCAATTGTGTCAAACGCTTGGTCTCCATAACGCCCAGACTTTGAACACTGATAGTCCAGAAGTCAAGACGCAGAAGATACAACTATTTTGGGCTGTGTACGTCATGGAGAAAGCATTATCTCTACGACTAGGTCGATCATCAACTTTTCGGGATGAAGATATCACGGCACCGCGGCTGACTGTCGACCAGTGTATGGAGTCAATGTTGATACCCAAATGGATCGATCTCGCAGTGTTTCAGGGTAAAACATACGACCAAATCTATAGCCCAAGTGCTTTGTTGCAACCGGTAGATACCAGAATCGCCCGGGCAAGGACTCTGGTGGTCGAACTGAAGAAAACCATGGATTGTGAAGATGAAGCAGAGGTATGGACCTTCCCTTCTTACTACGCCATTGCGAAAGGCCAAAGTCACAGTTATATTGGATTGGACTTTTCTTTTACCGTTCTTTCATACTAATGCGTTAATTTAGAAAAGATATAATGCAGGAAGACGCCTTGCTCTTGGTGACTCCCTTGACGAGATCATTCGGCGTTCAGACCGGGTCTGCAATCTTTCTCTATTATCACTAATTTACCGAGCGATTCCTCCTAAAAAGCCATCTGGAACCGCCTTCTGCGATGAATGCATAGCTACAGCCAGAGAAGCTCTCAAGGAGCACGAAAAATGTGTCTCCCTCATCCTCAGTTCCCCTTGGGACAAGAGTTTCTTGGAAATGTACATCAACTGGTTGGTTGTTTGTCATCCCCAAACGGCGAATAAGCTAAGCGACTAACATAATTGAATAGGACTCTACTCCAATTACCCTTTTTCCCATTCATAGTTCTCTTCTGCTACATCGTCGAGTCATCTGAACCTGACGATCTCCAATGCCTAGGCGCCTTTGTCGAAGTTCTCCAATCAATCCGTTCCTCGGTAATCTACAGAGCCTGCAGAAACCAGGTCCGTCTTTTCCGAGCTCTGTATGATGTGGCGAGAAAGTATGTGGAAGTGAAGGCTACCACTCCCGGAGCACGAATGAATGTATCGAACAGCAGCATGGGTGTCCAAAATGCGAACATCAATGCCACAGGGCCTAGCATGCTTCTTCAGCCATCGTCGCTAAACCCAGGTCAAGTTCCCTCTGATATAGGAGGTATACATAGCGTATCTGCGGCTGGGTTATCTAATTCGTGGGTTGGTGGTGGTCAGCAGTTATTGCCTCAAATGTCTGGGTATGGGCCGAATCTCTACGCTTCAGTGCCCACGCAAGTAGATGTGAACAACAATATGGAAATGAATCTGATGGGGATGGAGCTGGGAGATTGGTTTTATGAGAACCATCAGATGTTTCGGTTGTTGGATGATGGACATATTTGGTAGATTATGATTGCTTTGTTTTAAAGGGATCCAGCAGAGCCCTGCGATATACATGCATGTATGTACATACATACATCCTCAGTACTATAAATTCACCCACCTAAGTGACACTCTTCAGTGGGGGTATATTCATTAAGTACTATGTAGTTTGTAATCAAGACTGCCAGGAACCCAAGGCTTTGACAGACATGGGATAAGTTATTACTCAAGCAATAGGAGTACTAGAGGAACAGAACACATGAACATGATTACTCTCAAAGGGTGCTATGAGTTGGCTATCCATTATCTTGCATAGTAACAACTACTAACCAATAAATCACTGAATGACAACTTGCCCCGCATGTTCCTAGGTAGGCCTTGCATTTATCACTTAGCGAGGTCACCCACTCACAGTAAGCTGATTGATACTACTGAAGATCATCTAAACAAAAACAACCCCTCATCTTCTCTGCAGTTCTTTCTTTTATGCCCTTCATAACGCAATCTAACAATACACTCTACTTGCCCCGTCCCAGAGTTGATCGACCACTAGCTGATTGACGATGACTGGCTCCACCTGGAAAGAATTAGGGGACCTCAAACGCCGATCGATCTTGGAGGCCATTCCCGCCAAGTGGAGGTTCCAGCATCCAGTGGCTCCAGCGGAAGAACTTCGCGATGTGACCGGTTCCTATATTCAGCAATTCTTGACTCCACGAGAAATAGAGATTACGGAAACTGATGCAGTGGGCATTACGGAGCGGACAACATCGGGTAATTGGACTGCTGTCGAGGTAACCGAGGCTGTTTGTCATCGGGCGGCGCTTGCTCATCAGCTGGTATGTCATGTCACCGTTCGTGCCTGTTGTAATGCTGAATTAATGCTGTAGGTGAACTGTTTGCACGAGGTGTTTTTCGATGCGGCGATTGAGGATGCAAGGAGGCTTGATGCGTACTTTGCGGATCATAAGAAGCCGATCGGGCCTCTGCATGGTTTACCTGTTAGTTTGAAGGATCAATTCCATGTCAAGGGGGTTGAGACGACGATGGGGTACGTGGGATGGATCGGAACGTTCCAGGGGAAGAAGGTGGATCTGAAAAGGGCTACATTTGAGAGTGAATTGGTCAGGGAGCTTAGGAATCTAGGGGCGGTGCTGTACTGCAAAACCAGCGTGCCTGCGAGTTTAATGACGGGTGAAACGGTCAACAACATCATCTCTTATACCTGGAATCCGAAAAACCGACTTCTATCTAGTGGAGGGAGCTCCGGTGGTGAGGGAGCACTGATCGCCCTAAGAGGATCCCCTGGTGGATTTGGTACTGACATTGGTGGGAGCGTGCGGGCTCCATCTGCGTTCAATGGGCTTTTTGGAATTCGTCCCTCGGTGGGGAGGATGCCCTATGAGGGCGCTGCAAACTCAATAGACGGCCAAAACTTGATTCTGTCTGTCATTGGACCTCTTGCAACTACTGCGCGATCTCTCACTCTCTTGTTTAAGGCGGTGCTCAGTCAACAGCCATGGTATCGTGACCCACTCGTGCTGGAGCTGCCATGGCGAGCTGATATTGAAGAACGAACACGAGGACTGATAAAGCAATCGCTCAACGGCTCTTCTTCTCTTGCTTTTGCTATTATGCACCACGATGGCATCGTTCAACCCCATCCACCAATAGCCAGGGCTATCGAGCTTGTCAAGCAAACTTTAACGCAATTGAGCCACAAGGTAACATAAACCTTGAAGAAATAGGTGGATATACCGAGATAGGTATACTGACATCCAGGCCAGGTCATCGAGTGGAAGCCCCCTTCCCACCAGCTAGCCATAGACATAGCTGTAAGTCCTTGATCTGATCTATTCGAGCTATGCTAGTGATGCTGAGTGTAGGAGACCAGGGTCTTCAACGCTGATGGCGGAGCAGACATAGCATATCACCTGGGGTTGTCGAAAGAACCAAAGGCTCCTCAGGTTATAGTGAGCGGAGAACTTCTACAGATGAACGCCCAAGAAATCGCTGCACTGAACGTTGAAAAGCGGCAATATCAGAAACTTTATATGGATTATTGGAATACCACGGCAGAAATAACCGGTACTGGGCGCCCTGTCGACGGTGTGATCTGCCCCTGTGCTCCACACGCTGCAGTGATGCCCTATCAGTATGCCCATACTGGGTATACCACGTTTGTTAATCTTTTGGACTACACGAGCGTCGTGTTCCCGGTGACCCATGCAGACAAGAATGTTGATGTACCCCAACCAAGAGCTGAGTTCTTGAGTGAAGTGGACAAGGTCATCCATGAGCAATGTGAGCTTTTCGTTTGATTTTTGAGACATTCTGGGAGCGTTACTGATATCAAAATAGATGATCCTGAAGCTTATGACGGTGCTCCTGCCGGTCTTCAATTAGTTGGTAGGCGATTGGAGGAGGAAAAGATGTTGACACTAGCAGAGTACCTCGGCGGAGAGGTAAAGCTTATGACCTGCCATGAGCTGAAACAAAGTTAGACGTGGAGTTTTGGTGTAAATGGGATTTATTGTCAGGTCTCAGAGTATTTTAGTGAGTACTACGGAGGACCACACACTGGACGCCACTGAGAAAAACGACTCGTAGGCAGTTCCCGCCTTGTCTTGTGTACTCCGTACGGAGTAAGATTATCTGCGTTGGTTGGGACTCGGAAGGAATTAATATTAATTTAATCTACTATTAAAATCGGAGAAATAAATAGGGTCGTGTTAAAAGGACCTCCCGTAAAACCATTTGGACCGCCTACCAACCAGATACGGTTAGCTCCCGGCGCTAGGCCTAAACAGGAAGGCGGAATT